>JZKD02S1648390.1:209831-233218 GCA_000966675.3 Picea glauca | reverse complement strand
ATTATATTACATCAATCATCAATCAATCAATCCTTTGACATCAATCAATCACTTGACACCAATCAATGACATCAATCAATCAAACCATTGGCATCAATGACAACATGATCCAACATGCTAAACATAGGGAATGCTATCATCCCATGTGCGTGGATTCTTGGAATTGTACATGCACAAAATATGCATGATCATCCTGTTGACGACCTTGATTTGGCCATCCATTTAGGGGTGGAAGGTCGTGGATTTGGTGAGCTTGGTGTCCAACCATGACTAGAGGCTCGACCAGAATGTGTTGAGGAAACAATTTTTCTGATCATAGACGATGTTTTGTGGTATCCTAAAATGTACCCACAGTCGTTCAAAGAAGAGCTTGGCAGTGGCCTCTATTGTGATGCAATTCTTCTAGGCAACTAGAATCGCCATCTTGGAAAATCGATCAACAACCAAGAAAATAAAATCATTTCCCTTCTTGGTTGAAGGAAGTCCCAACATGTAGTCCATCGAGATGGATTCCCAAGGCCTGTCGAGAGTAGGAAGATGGTTGTACATGCCTTGTTTCTTAATGTCTGGTTTGGAAATGGCATAGGCCATGCAGGACCTGATATACTTGCTAACATCTTGTTGAAGTTTCGGCTAATAGAAATGTTGTTGCAGCATTGCCACTGTCTTATCTACGCCAAAGTATCCTTCCACCCGACTGTAGTGAGCTTCCCAATTCAACTTCACTCTCTCATTTGTTGGAACGCAAAGATGGCCCAGATGGAACAACAACCCGTCCTGCACATGAAAATCAGTGACAGTTGTTTTTGTGCCCAACATCTGGTAGGTAGTGGCGAAGTTAGGATCTCGCTCATAGATTTAGGTCCATCCGGAGGTCTCATGTTCACAGGAGTGTAGCACCATGGTTAGCGTGGAAAATAGAGGTTGGTTGAGCAGTCAGCAACACAGTTAGTGCTTCATGTCTTATATTTGATGTTGAGATGAAATTGCTACAAGTATGTGGACCACTTATGATGGTGGTCATTCTGGAATTTTTCTTGTGCCTGCATGAACTGTAGAGGCTTATGATCAGTGTGGATGATTGTTTCCTTCCTGAGAATGTAATGCCTCCACTAGAGGTAGGCTTGTACAATGGAGTAAATTTCTTTGTCGTAAGTGGGGTACTTACAGATAGTATCTGATAGCGTCTCACTATGATAGGCCACGGGATTTCCATGATGAGTGAGAATTGTGCCCAAAACAGAGTCTGAAGCATTTGTCTCAATATCAAAAGGTTGTTGCAGGTTGGGTAATGAGAGCACTAGGGCTGAGCACAAGCACTACTTCAAATCATCGAACACTTTCTGTTACAACTGGCTCCACAAATGTTTTTCCTTATCACCGCCCCTGGTCAGTTGGCTAAGGGCCCATGCAATGTGGGAGAATCTCAACATGAACCTACAATAGAAATGGTAAGGTCTAAGAAGTTTTGAATCTCAGTGAGTGTGGTCAGGGCTGGCCAGTCATGGATTACCTAGATGTTGGTTGGATCGACATACACCCCATGCTCATCAACAATGTATCCTAGGTACTCAACCTTGTTCATGTCGAAGGAGTATTTTTACAAATTTGCATATAACTTGTGTTGTCACAGAGTGTGAAGAACCTGTTGAATGCTTTTCAAGTGTTCCACCCAATTATTGTTGAAGATGAGGATGTCATCCAAATACACCACCACAAAATAATTGGTGAAAGGTTGCAAGATATAGTCCATCATCCTTATGAAAGTTGTTGCAGCATTTGTCAAGCCAAAGGGTATGACCAACCATTCAAAAATACCTTCTTTGGACTTCAAGGTAGTCTTCCATACATTAGTCTGCTCTGTTGGGACTTGGTGGTAGCCAAACTTCAAATCAATCTTACTGAAGTATTTGTCCCCCTTGAGTTGGTCAAGGAGATCATCAATTCAGGGAATTGGGTACTATTTCTTGAATGTGATTTTATTTAAGGCCTGGTAATCAATGTAGACTCGCAGGACCCATCTTTCTTTTGCAAAACCATAATTGGGCTTCCAGAAGGTGATGATATTGGGTGGATGTACCCCTTTTCGAGTTGTTCTTGTATCTAGTGCTTTATTTCTTCATTTTCTTACAGAGAGTGGCGATAAATTGGCCCGTTAGGTATCGGTGCGTCGGGGGTCGGATCGATTGAGTGCTTGAACTGACAGTGCAGAGGTACCCCAGTGGGAGAGGAGAAGATGTCTTTTTATTCCTCCAAGACCTTATCCACCTGCTTCTGCTGCGTGGAGAGACCTTTCATGGAGGCCATGGATGTGGCTACAAACTTTTGTTCACTTTGAGCGTGAATCATGAAGAAGACAAAATTCCATGTCTGAGAGATCACCTTCCTACATTACTTGGAAGAGATCAATGAAATGACAGTAGATGGGACTACCTTTGGTATCCTATATAATTTTGTCCAAAGAAATAATAACACTACGATGCCTAGACTCATATACAGCATGACGTTTCCATAGATAAGGTTGGCCAAAAAGAACATCACAAACTTTAAGGGGGGTGACATCACATAATACCTCATCTTTTAAGGGCTTGATTCCATAGGTCAAGCGACATTGTTGGCTGATGTGGAGATCGCTCCCTTAGCGGAGCCATCCAATGGTGTACAATTGTGGGTGTGGTGATGGTGGCAAGGCCAAACGCTTGACAACCTATGTTGAGATGAGGTTCTTCTAGCTACCTCTATAAACAATGAAGTGCATCGGAGTACCCTTCACCCACATCTTTGAATGAAAGAAGTGCTCACATTTCCTTGTTTCATCAGGTTTGATAGGCTGGACCTTGGTGGTGGTAGAAATGGTGGAACTGGGTTTTGCGTCAATGATATGTCTCCCTTTTTTTCAGTTTTGACTCAAATTCGAAACCTGCATCTAATTTAGAGGCTTTCACCTTGGCCACCAATGACTTCTTTGAGCAACATTCAACAGTGTTATGTGAGGGGCTCTTATGGAACTCGCACCATTTCCCAGTGTATTTCTTTGTCTTCCCATTGTCCTTCTTTATTTTTGGTTTGGATTGGTTGTCTTGAGGTTTTCCTTCCTTGCTCTACCCTTTGTTTTGTGGGTTTGGGTTGCCTTTTCCCTACTTCTACTATGAGGTGTTTGTAGACCCAAATTTTCATGTCTTATGTTTAAGATTATGCTCGATTTTGACATCATATTGATAAGTCACACCCAAGGACGAAATGTCTAGAAACTCCATTTATGTTTGGATGTATCTATGAAGACCACCGTGGTACTTGAGCACGAGATGCCACTTAGAGTATTTGATAACCATCTTGGTGCACAAGGTATGGAAGACATTGGTGAACTCTGGCACTATTTGGTCCCTTTCCTGCTACAGTGTAGTCCATCTTGTATATAAGTCATCATAAATTCAAACAGGGTAGTATTGTTCCTTAATACCATCTCTGAAGGAACCTCAAGTGGGTGCAACTACAAATAATTCAGATCCCTTTGTTTCCTTTTTCTCAAAGAAATTCTTCTACCAATCTTTGACATGGGGGACGACCTTGAGGAGTGCAAATGTAATATTTTCTCTATCGAAAAATGTGTGGACAGAGAAATATCATTCTATAAGGTTTAACCATTTTTATACAGCATATGCATCTATTTGACCTTCAAATATAGGAATATCAAAGTTGATTTGTACCTTGAATGGGGTGGCACCTCCGCTTGAGGTAGATGTGTCGCTTGTTGGCAGTCGTTGAAGGATTTGCACAAAGTTATCCAGAATCTTGTGCCTTTGTCGTGAGAGGGATTCCTCAAACAAAAGTTTAAAGGGATCTCCTGCCCCATCATCTCTCCTTTCTTCCACCATGGGAGGCCTTCAGGTTCGGCAAGCCCGATCTTGTAAGGGCTCAACTGGTTCGAGTCACAACTGCTTATACCTTGACCTCGTTGGGGGCATGCACAGAGAAACAAATGAAGAAAAGATCGCTCTGATACTACTGATATGTATTTATGAGAGGAACGAAATGAAAACATAGCTATATAATATTAACATGAAGATACAATTAATAATAACAAAGATACAGTAAAACTTGACTTCTATTAAATAAGAAATATGCTTAAACTGTAAAAATGCAGACTGAAACAAGATTTCTAGAATGGTGGTAGCTTATATCTGAGAAGAGATGTGACGGCTACGCTCATTCGCAAGAATATGAGTATAATGAGGCTCCAAAGGAATTTTTACATCAAACATGAATGCCAAAACCCTAGAAATCCAAAAATCTAACCCTGGTAGATGAAGCACCAAAAGTCATGTGGGCCTCGTTGAGGTAAGTTGATACATCAACTTCTCGGAGTCGTAAGGTTTGCATACGATCTTCGTTTTAGGTGTACAACAGCCCATTAGAAAGGTATATTCGAGGACTACACATTATTCCATCACACTCTAACATTTTATTTAATCTGACTATGGTGGGCCCAAAAAACGTTGTTTGGGGCCTCAAAATGGCCTGGAAGTTTAGGAACCAAAAAGATAGAAAAAGCATGCCAAGATAAAAAAAAAAAACGTAACTACCAAGACGAAATTTGTATGTGAGTCATCTGGAAGAGGTGGGTGGCCACCGATATCCACCTAGATAATTTCATCTTCTTCTATATTCCCTTCTATCCACGTAGGGTGGAAACTAAGGCTATAACACCATTCCATCCTTGTTGCACAAATTTCTACTAGATAAAAAAATTGATGACATTGTTGAATACCAACCTATCTTAAGTACACCTCCTCCAAATTATAATTGGGATAAAAAGTAGGATGAGTGGGAAGAATTCTTAGAAGCAAATTGTAAGGATACACCTGAAGCCTGGGATTACTTCCTGAAGAAATGAGAATAGTGATGACCCTAGGAATAGTAGCTATAATACTATTGTATCCTTGTCTCGTACTTTACTTTGTCAACCCAGGATTCGTACAAAATTGAGAGTTTCTATGCAATGTATATGCAGAATTCATTGGTTGGTAGTAAAGGTATGAGACTGATCAAAGGTTGAAACGTGCATAAATTTAGCTAGTAGAAAGAAATTCTAAACTATTGCTTGAAGGAGAAAAACCAATATGAAAGTACAATTAATTTTATAATGCAGAAAGGAAATCTAATCTAATGAAAATAAATAAAGCATGCTAAATTACGAATATCAAATCAGAAGATGAATGAATTCTAGTGCATGGAAAAATTGTAATTAAAGAGATGCTTAACTGATGTATGAATAAAACAAACTAATTTATGTCTAACCCTTTGATCAATGGAAACCATATGTATTTTTGTTGTTTATTTATGTTTCCATAAAAATAAGAAAAAAATAAAATGAAATTTAAAGCTAAAACTATCATATAGGAAGTTCCTACAAGAACTATACAGTTTCTATAAGAACTATGTAATTTCTACAGGAATTGTGCAGTTTCTATAGGAAACTCCTATAGGAAACAACAATGAGGCCTAGAAAGGTAGTGTAAGTCTTTAGAATCATGTACATATATATATATATATGATATTAAAATAAAATGGGTCGACGGTTCTTGGCCTTGGGAGGCACCTAAGAGTGCTCCAAAAGTTTATTGAACATTTCTACAAGATGTATATTGCAACTAACATGTTAGTGATAATCTTAACAGAAACTGAAATTGATCATGCAAAACTATATTAAACTTCAAAAGAGAATGAAATATTTTCTAATCACTAATTAACATGCATGAAAACTACAGAAAATGAAACAGGTTCCTTGATCCCTCTTGAGTGGGCCCTGCCCAAGAAGCACAAGGAGCATTAAAAAACTCTAATGAACTGAAGGAAAAACCATATTTATTTCATTAACAATAGGAGTACATCAAGAGAAAAAAGGCTCTAAGTTTTCAACAAAAGTCTTCAGAAAGTATCAATACAATGCTTCTCAAAAATTCTATCTCCCCCCTTCTTTCCTAGACTAGAGGTCTATTTGTATCTTGAACGTTCAACCTCCCTTCCTAAATCAAGGAGAGAAGTGAGTAAACGATGGATATCAACCCATTACATCTATATCTCCAACTGTTGTTGATCGGGAGTGGTCATAAATGCACAAGGAGTGCTCTGGAGGTAGGTGGGGACAATGTCCCTTGATTTTTGGCAAGCAACTCCTTGAGGAAGACAAGATCCCTTGTTTTTAGGAGGTTGGTGCCATTGACTCATAATGTTTGACTTTCTTGGAGATATACATATATTTTGGCATAAACATTAGAGAAAAAAGTCAAATTTCACATTATACACAAAAATCCACCTCAAAATACATTGACTAAGAAACATGCAAAACTATCCATTAGTTACTATTAAATATGGCCAAAAAAAATTATTAAGTATATTATGGTGGAAAAATGTGCCGAAGACAAGCCTTTGGAATAGGAAATAATTGGGCTCATCTAATAGCAAGCATGGATAACATCACCAACTTTGAGTAAGTCGGGTCAATGATGGGGGGGGTGGATGATCCATGAGATGCCATAAATCGAGTCGACCACACCGAAGAAAATGATATCATAAGAAAGAAGGAAGAAAATTGAAAGAGTAGATGTTATGGAATCAAGAGGGAAGATTGTACAATGAATGCAAATCCATAATCCCTCACCTGACATCTAGAAATTGGAGCGAGATAAAAGGAAAAAGAGGAGAGAAGAAATGTGAAACTCAAGGGGCACATGGAGCTCAAATAGAAACTACCCTCAGGAGTGGAAAATCATTAGATAATGTGACAAGTTTGATTTGAGGATGGACCGACCATATTTGGAAATAGAAACATGCTCGACACCTCCTGGGATGAGTATAAGTTTGTATTTTACATAGGCAAGCAGAGGCAGCCATCAAAACATTGACATAGTCGAAAGTATGGAGATCGATGACTCAAGACTGGAGATACGTCAATATCCTATTAGAAATGATAGTCTACATATTAAATACTTCCTCCACTAGAGGATTCCTATTGATCCTCAGACTTCGAAGGTGTGGTATAGAACCAATGAAGATGGCCATATGTGAGATCGACTATTGATTGAAGTGCAAGAAATAAATCAAATTCAATCAAAGGAAATACTCCATATTAAATATCTCACAGACTCACCCCCCTACCAAATTTACTCATTGAAGAAGAATCCAAGTCAACATATAGTGAGAACAATCTGATGCATCCCTTTGAAAGATGATTCGTTGAGTATATAGATAAAGGTTTCCAAATGGATGAAATAATCCTAATGGAAGAAGAATTTCAATTATTATTAGAGCACGATATGACTGAAGGACAACAATAGATTGTGTCAGTCGAGTTGAATACTTAGATATTGACTTCTCATAATGAATTAGTATCAATTTCCTAGTCGACTCCCATAATAAATCAACAAACTCAATCTCTTTCCATAGTACTAGTTTCTAAACCTCCTAATAAAACCACAACGGGTCTAAATCATATACCCATATATGAAGGAGATGAATACACCAAATGGCATTGGTTCATTTATGAAATATTCTAGGATGTGTCCAACATTACAGATGAAGATAAGAAAATGGAAACATTTGGGGCCACATTATGAGCCAAGGCTCTCACCTGGTTCATGAATTATACAGAAAATCAGACAAGGTCAAAAATAGATATCAAGAAAAACTTCCTTACATTTTTCAAGACTCAAGACATCAGTCATCTATATGGGAAGAAACTTAAATAAATAAAACAAAGTCTAGGAGAAATAGTACAAGAATATGATAAGAGATTTAAAGACTTAATTAGTTAGATTCCATATAGTATATATGAAAAAATCCTGGTACAATGGTATGTAGCGATATTGCTACAAAAAATCAAAGCTCCTTTAAGGACGTACGATATTCAAACATGTGAAGATGCTTTGAAAAAGGCCCAACGCATAGAAATGGATGCTGAGGGACCATCGACCTCATCGGCGATGGAAAACCAACTAGAAAAAAATCTTGAAATATTTCAACAATTTCTAAAACATATGGCCATTAGAAGGGAATGAAATTTGGTGCACCCTTTGTTCCAATGAATGGAATAAAAAGGAATATTGTAAATTCAATGATGCACTAGATCCTGATGAACTCCATATTCATATAAAAATTTATGTGAAAATTTTCAGGCCATGACAAATCATACAACTAGATATTTCCCATGTAATTTTCAAAAAGCCAGGATGAGATGGTGTCGCATCTGTGAAGAAAACAACCATTCAAAACAATAATTATAGCTAAATGGGAAAAACAATTCAAATATCCAACAATCTATCATACGCAGCCTGCCAAACTGAACATCAACCAAGGAACAAGAAATGGATATCAAGGTTATGGTTGAGGTGGTTACCAAGGAAGAGGAGGACATGGTCAAGGAGGTCGAGGATGTGGTCAGGGACAATACTATTGTCTCAATTGTTGGAAAGATGATCGCATAATCCCCAAATATCCACTAAGAATAGAACAAACTTAAAATTCTTCAACATATGTGGAGTGGGTGATTACTCACTCAAAGATTGTTTGATAATACTAGAGAAAGTAATGAATAAAAGGAATGTAAACATCTTGCATATTGTTCCCAAGCAAGAAGTATTAAACTCAAATAATATTCATTTCATAATCATATCAGGCGCAGGACAAGACTTTTATAGAGAACCACCTGTTCTACAACCAAGATACCAAAACACCTACCCCGACCTTGAGCAAGAAGAAAAGATAATGAAGGAAGCATTGAAATTGTTTAAGAATAACAACCAATAAAAAGTAAGTGGAAGCAAGGGAAGGAAAGAAAACACTTCAAATGTTGTCTTAGATGAGTTCCTCTAGTTACTAAAATATAAGTATTCAATTGGTCACCTGATCGAATTTCTTAACATACTGAGAGAGTATAAAGAAGATCAATGACCGTATAAAAACCTTTGACAGTTGTCATAGAAAAAGAGAATGAATGACTACGATCCTCAAGTAGACCTCGATATTGATGGACACATTGTTAAGCAATTAGTTGTCAAATTTGTATCACAATTCAAAATTCTTCCCCGAGATAAATGGAAACATCTTGGAAGACCCCCACTGGCTTCAACAATGAATTACTTAAAACTGCCAGCTCAAATATTTATCGAGCCAATTGAAACACTCAAAAATGCCAAAACACACATAATGGGAATTCCTATGATGATCAACTTAGTTAAATGTATTCTTTCTTACCCCACATTAGTAGGTAGATTATGGGATCTAAATATGAGAGAAATTGTCTCCCTAGAAAGAGATAGAATCAAGTTGAAGGGAAGAGGTAGGAAAATCATTATACCCCTCGACCCAAAAGAAGGAGATACATGGGTAGAAATGTGGGATGAATACCAAGAGGCTCATCAGCTATATCAAATAATGAATGAGGATAAATGAAACGTCAAACCGAATGCATAAGGTGAAATCTTAGTCAATTCCCCAGTGTCCATGGGGAAAAATTCAGACACATAACTCTATAATTGGCAGACAGAGAATTATGAGTCATGTGAAAAATAATGTTGGTCTATAGAGGAAATATCGATAAAATGATTGAGAGAATGATTCTCAGTCCAAACATTACCTATTATTTTTTTAAAGAATATAAAATAGACACCAACGCTTATCCTGACTAACTTAAAAACAAGGCCACTTATGTGGGTGAATAAGATAAACTCTCAGTCGATCCAAATTGATGAAGTATAAAAAAAATCAGAGAAATGGAAGAGTTCAAAGCCTTGTAGAATCCTTCACTGGTCAAGTTGCTCAATGGTGGGAGACTCACACTCCCCACTTACATACATGGACCACCGCTACAATATATTTTTTCAAGCGATTCGGGGGAAAAAATCTATCAAGGTTGACATCCTAACTTTCGAACCCGGGTTTGACGTAATGCCTCATATACACCAGTGTGAAAAAAAAATGGAGAATATCTAGATATATAGAGATGAAAGAGTTTCACCACATATGTTCTTAAACACTTTGGATGGAATACCACACAAATGGTGTAAAATTGAGGAGGCATGCAATCATACATTCAACTGGACTGAAATAAAGGAAAAATTCATAAGAGACTTTGAGTTTACTCCCAAAGAGGCATAGTTAAGAGAGGTCACATTAGAGAAAAATAACTTTTTGGGAAAACAAAACCCCAACCAAGAGGAGAAAAGAGGCAAGGAAAAAGTTGACATGGGGTCGGTGTCAACTTGCAATTTTGTGTTGACTCATAAACAAAATAGTACAAGTGCTCATCGAGTAGACATGGAAAACATATTTTTTTCCGTTCAAAGCTTCATGTGGAATAAAATCCATCTAGGAGTAAATAAATATGTAAATACTATTGTTTTTGTTTCCATTCACAAGGAGAATTCATAAAAACCTTATTTCCCACCGATATACAATGAATTTATCGAAGGAGAATGGAATCTAGATGAATCTGAACCTCCAGAATGGGTGGATGCATAGCTAAAAACTAATTAAATTAAAATTTCAACCAACGGTCAACCAAAAATGGGAAGGATAGGAGACTATTGGTGGGACGCGAAGATAGAAAAAATAGTCGACCTGCTCTGTGAAGATTAAGATGTTTTTTCTTGAGACTGTAATGAACTCAAAGGACTTTTACAAGAGATGGGAGAGATGAAGATCAACATTATCCCAGGGTCTAAACCTATTAAGAAAAAACCATATAAATTATCCCATAAATATAAACCCATTGTACAGAAATAAAATGAGTCAATGTTAGTCGCTAGCATCATTTACCCCATAGATAAATATGAATGGGAAAGTTCGATGGTTGTGCAACCCAAAAATCATGACCCAAAAAAATTGAGAATATGGTCAACTTTTGAGGCCTAAATAATTTGATTGTAACCAATCCTTTCCCAACATCATTCATGGATGAAACCATCAATGAATTCATCGGAAATTAATGGTATTCTTTTGCAGATGGATTATCTGGGTATAATCAAATATTGATTGAAGGAGAAGATCAGGAAAAAAAATGAATTTTGTATATGAATTTGGCTCATTTGCATACAAGGTGATGCCCTTTGGATTGAAGAATGCACTTGTAGTCTTCTCAAGGATTGTGGTCAAAGAATGCCCTTTCAATTATATATCTATAACATAATGGTTGTCTATTTTGACGATTGGACAATCTAAAACTTACTAAAATACCACATCCAATGGCTAGGGACAATGCTATAATGATGCTAACAGATTCATTTGTCTATGAACATCAATAAATGCATATTTTCCACCCCAATTGGTATTTTTCTTGGGAATAATGTATGCAAATACAATATCAAAGTTGTCATGGCTAAGATAAAGGTAATCCTCGACTTGAAACCTCTAGTAAACCAAAAGAAAATTAAAATATTCCTTGGGCACACAAGCTACTACAAAAACTTCATCCTTCATTACTCTGACTTCACATTCCCAATCAATGAGTTGTTATGGAAATAAGTTGAATTTATATGGAGTTAGGAGTGTAATGAATCCTATGAAATACTAAATATAAAATTGGCAGAAGCATTAATACTATGATTTCTCAATTGTACAAGAAATCTTAATGTCCATGTCGATGCATCAAATGTCATTGTGTGCTCATTCCTAGCACAACCATACGATGACATGCTCGACCATCCTATTGCATATGTAAATTTTAACATACAACCTTATGTGACTAATTTTCAGATCTGAAAATTGTTTCCTAATGAGAAAACAGTAAAACCCTAGTGTTACCACTAAAAAAATTTACACTAAAAATTATTGATTGAAATTATATGCAGTGGAAACAACAAGATCAAAGATGAATCATCAATACACAAGGGACACAAAATTTACGTTATGTAACCTTGACAATTTTAGAAATTATGACGGAAAAACCATCCCTACTAGCCAATAGAAATTCACTAAAATTAAGAGGACAATCTTGTCCTCAACCAAAAAAATCAGCAAAAACCAAACTCAGCAAAATACCCGGAAATCACCTCTTCTTGCAAATTTGCTAGCTTCCACCTGTATACTTGTTGACATCATTCGTATGGTTATTGATGTCATCAGTAAGGACTACTATACCTGGCTAAGAGACTTGCATGTGTGAATTTTTCTACCACTCCAAACATGTGGATCTGTTGTACATTCCTGCTCACATGTGTAGACCTATGTACGACATGTTCATACAATTTTCTTCTCACACGTGCGATTTGTAAGGCCTTTAAACATGTGCGGCATGTTTCCTCTCCTTCTCCCTCACATGTGTTTCCTCCTTTTATGGAAAAGAAGCCTCCCTTGGCAATGATATAAATAGAAAATCCTCCTCCAAACCCTAGGCCATATTTTCCATAAATGCAAAATTTCCCTTGTTGAAATTTCCAAGCTCCTAGCACAAGTGCAATCTCGCTTATGCTAACTCCATTATGTATAATAATAAAATGTCACAATGACCTTTATATTTTATATACAATTCTAATGAGTGATTTTATATACAATTTTAATGAGTTTCTGGGAACAAACAACACCTATCCATCTCGAAATAATATGTGGTAGCCATTCCTCTCAATCTATGAGACTGAGAGAACACTCCTCCTGAGTTCTGGCACCCATAACACATTTGACACCCTCATGTCTCCAATCAGAATGATATTGTACCAAATCCTTGTACTGCATTCTTGGCTCCCATGCCAAGCTCCACACACAAATTTGATCGCATCCCTGTGAAAGTATCAAATAACTCTCATGCACTCATCATATGGAAAGATACCCCGATATCCACCAACCAAGTTCTCCTCATGGAAAATGAACTTTAAAGGGAGGATACCAACAATATTTCCCTATGGAACCTATCTGCAACCTCATCAACCTATGTTGTTGATGTATGTTTCCTTCTTCCCATTCCCCTCCAATGTGGACATTTTAAAGCATAGTGACCATAGTCATGAAACTTAAAACATGTGATATTACTGAGATCCTTATTCCATATTTATTAAGGAGATTCTTATCTCTTAGGATAATCCCTTCTCATTGGAAAACCTCTTCTACCTAGAGAGCCTCTTCTTCCCTTCCTAGTGTGGGCTGCAAGGACTTGGTTCTCATCATTTCTACTTTTCACCATACCATCCATGTCATCCATCAATACCAACCAGGTCTCCTCCTTGATACAATCAGTCCATAGTCTATCAAAAGTTGGTAGCTTGACTCATGCAAAGATCCCCTACACAAATGCTTCCCAAGACCTGGGAATACCTCTCAATGCTACATTTGCCAATTCGACATCCTCAATTATCTCACTAATCGATGAAAGTTGATCATGGATCCGAGTAATCTTCATAATGTAGCTCACAACTGTGTCCTCACTGGAAATCCTGACTATTTGAAGTTGGTGCTTCAAATGAAACTTCCTTCCAATATTCTTTTTTTGGTATAACCTACCAAATCATCATACATCTCCTTGAAAAATTTATTCTCAACAATGTGAGGGATCAAACGATCCTTCACAGATTCTAGCAACACCCACTTGGCCTTCCCTTTATTCTTCTTATGCATTTTCAATTCTTGTGGATCGGTATGAGATGTAATCACACTCTAACATACTCCTTGAGATCAGTTTTTTCCAGCAGAAGGAGAACCCTTGCCTTCCAAGCCTGGAAGTTGGTTTCCCTTTCCAACTTATCCTCAAGATTCAATGTGTTCACCATTTTGACCTACCCAAAACAAGAACAAGAACAAAACTCATCCATTATTGTAGCCCAAAAATGTGTCTCAAGATGATACCATTCTCTTCAGATCCCAAGATCTAATACCATGTCAATTTTTACATACAACCTTATGTGACCAATTTTTCAGATTTAAAAATTTCTTCCTAGTGAGAAAAGAGTAAAACCCTTGTTGTTATCACTAAACAATTTTACACTGAAAATTATTGATAGAAATTATATGCAGTGGAAACAACAAGATTAGAGATGAATCATCAATACAAAAGTGACACAAAAAAAAAATTCGGTAACCTTGTCAATTTAATAAATTATGAGGGAAAAACTAGCCCTCTCAACCAATACAAATTCACCAAAATTATGAGGACAACCTTGTCCTCCTTAACTAGAAAAATTAGCAAAAACCAAACTCGTAAAAATACCTAGAAATCACTTATGCCTGCAAATCTGCTAGTTTCCACTTATACACTTGTTGATGTCATTCGTATGGTTGTTGATGTTAGCAGTACGGACTGTTCTACCTATGCAAGACACTCACATGTGTGAATTGTTCTTCCACTCCACATGTGTGGATTTGTTGTACCTTCCTGCTCACACGTGCGGGCCTATGTATGGCTTGTCTTTAACGCTCCCCCAGCCATCATCTGTCCCATTGGTCAGGAAGACGCTACTGTGCGGAACAACATTCTCATACTTATTTATATATAACATGCATTGAAAACAAATTAAAACACATTTAAACTCCGAGTCAGCACAAGATTTATGCTAACATGCAGATTTTAATGGGATTAACAGTAAATTTCATGATTACAGCGGAATACATGATAAATATAAGCAACAAAGGCATGCAAAACATAATTTAAACATAAGCTGATACTTATCTTGAAACTATGGTAATTCCACCAACCACGTGCAGGCCTTCCATGAACCTCCCAACCTTAGACCACACTGCTCATCAAGCTCAGTAGTGGGTCACCCCCGAGCTAGGACTAAGCTCCACCCAAGGCAAGGAATCCTAGGCTAGGTTGAGGTTATAGGGAAAACACATAAACACAAGGAAGGATTCTTCCCCAGGAACCACTTATGCCCACTGCCCACAAACTCTCCTTCCCCACATGCATGTTCCACCCCAGGAGTATACACCTTCTTTGTCACCTATATAGTCCTTCGGCTGCTAACCTCCCTTGCCTTAGGCTTCAGCAACAGACTAGACCGGAAATCTCTGAGCTCTGTGGTAGCTACAGGGTTCCTTCCAGGAGGTCTCTCCTTCCTCCGCACACTCTCTCACCTAGAGAGAGTCGCTCACAGGCTAGGCAACATGTCCTTTCAACCAAAACCACCTCTCTCACATGGAGAGAGTGTTGTATAGACTGGCCAACAAGCCACACACGGTCAAGCACTGTTCGGCCACCACAATCCACTGGAACCCAGATTCGAACACCCTGGGGTAGCAACAGACAGATGCAACAGCATAACCAGACTCAGCAAGAATGAGACACTTCGGTTTTCTCAATCCGTCAACTTGGGATAGACTCACGTTTATGGTTTCTCAGGGGCGTGTGAAAAACAATCCACTCAAGGGTCGACTCTGGTTCGACGGTTCAGAATAGAGGGGAGGGGTGTATCGGCTTTCCCAGAAACAAACACAAACACAGGTCTCCTTCGGTTTCAAAATTGCACGAGGGTATTTCCGCAGAGGTTAGATGGGACTCATGTTCAGACGATCGATGGTGGACTAGAGGAGGAACCTACGCAGCAGTCGACGAGAATGGAAGTGGAACCCCCAACACGGCTCATTTCAGCAGTTTTAACTGCATGCGCTTGGGTTGACACTTGTCACCCATGAAACTGCATGCGTTCCATCAACATACGTTCCTCCCCATTTGGAAGTCACTTGTCATTCCAGAAGAACTTAGGATAAAACATATATTTCACATGGTCTTTTTGGAATAATATTAAAATATTATTCCCAAGGACTTAAGCCCCTAGGCTCAACACTTAGCCCATCTTCCCAACCATCCAGCCCCCAATCCCTTACCCACTCTGTGGAAGCTTAGTCCCCCATCACTCATTCATTGTGGTCGGTCTGCACACAGTGGTGTTTATAATTTTATTAATGTTCTGCATAGATACATGTACAAAATTAGGCTCTTGACCTTCAACACTTAGGCTCTCTAGCCTAATAATCACATAAGCCCACCACCTTATATTAACGTGGCTCACTAGCCTATAAAACATAATTACAATTCATTTCATAAACATGATTTACAACAGGCTCGGCCTTGGGGACATTACAATCCCCCTCCCCTTATTTCTGCACTATCCTCAGTGCAACTTTACACTGTATCTGCAAGCTTTTCAAAATTTTCAAAAAGATGTAGGTACTCTACCCACATAACATCTTTATGCTTTGATTTCACGTCCTCAGGACCGTACCAGGTCCACTAGACCTTTACAAGCCCTATAGATCAATTCCAGAGCTGTTTTTTTTTCCTGTCCAATATGCACACAGGATGCACTTGTAGTACACCTTCTTGTTCCACCTGAATCACATTCCAATTGATAACATGATTAGCATCTAGTATATATTTCTTAAGCAATGAAACATGAAACACATTATGTACAATCATAGATGTAGGTAATGCAAGCATATATGCAACTGGCCCATTCCTTTCCAGGATCTCAAATGGCCTGCAAAATCTGGCTGCCAACTTGGCGCAACTTCCCAGCTTCAGGGAACTCCTGTTAGCCTTCACTTTCAGGAAAACATGATCACCCACTTTAAACTCTCTGTGGGTTCTGTTCTTATCAGCATAACTTTTCTGCCTGTCCTGGGCAGCTTTCAAATTCTACTTAATTTTTATCATTTGGTCCTCCATCTCCTTGAGCAGCTCTGGCCCAACTACTGCTCCATCAGCTGGATTATCCTACCTCACTGGAGTATTGCACTTTCTTCCATAAAGTGCTTCGAATGGGCTCATCTTCAATGATGTATGATACCCATTGTTGTAGACGAATTCTACCAAGTGTAGGTAGTCTTCCCATCTTGACGGTTTGTCCATCACATACGTTCTCAGTATGTCTTCTATTACTCTGTTCACCCTCTTTGTTTGTCCATCAGACTCAGGATGATACGTTGTACTAAAGTTCAGATTCGTTATGAATCCCTTAAATAATCCTTTCCAGAAATTCAAGGTGAATTTCGAGTCCCTATCGGACACAATCGTTTTAGGAATTCCGTGCAAGCGTGCCACTTCCTTTAAGAAAACATCAACAACATATGTTGCCTTGTGAGTAGTTTTCGGTGGAATAAAATGGGCAACTTTTGTAAGCTTGTCCACCACCACCATGATCGAATCATGCAGCTTGCTTGTTTTGGGCAATCCTGTAATAAAATCCATTGTCACCACTTCCCACTTCCACTCAGGAATGGGTAAAGGTTGCAGCAACCCTGCTGGGTGCCTATGCTCAGCTTTAATTTTCTGGCACTCCATACATCTGGCGATGTATTCGACGATCTCTCTCTTCATACCTGGCCAAAAGTAATGGCTCTTGACTGCTGCCACAGTCTTCTGATATCCAGGGTATCCAACATAAGTCACATTATGCATTTCTCTTAGAATCACAAGTTTCAAATCCTGGACATTGGGTATATACACTTTGTTTTTGTACAGAAGTATTCCATCGGCTTCCCAGGTGTAATTTTCCTCTTTCTGTGGTCTCTCACTCTGTTGTAGCTTTGCTACCAAGTCTCTGTACTGCAAATCTGCATTTGCAGCTTCCAAAATTCTATCCTTAATATCAGTCATGTACATGCTAATGGTTGTAGCATGTAATTAATGCACCTTTCTGCTGAGTACATTGGCCACCTTATTTTCCTTCCCTTTGATATGCTTGATATCAAAGTCGTATTCACACAGAAATTCCAACCACCTACTTTGTCTAGTGTTTAAGGTTGGTTGATCAAACAAATATTTCAGACCGTTATGGTCTGTTCTAAGTTCAAACCTCCTTCTCATGAGGTAATGCCTCCATTTATTTAGAGCATAAACTATGGCTGCCAACTCCAAGTCATGGGTTGCATAGTTCTTCTCGTGCTCTTTTAATTTCCTGGACTCATAACAGATTACGAATCTGTTCTGACTGAGGACCCCTCCCATTCCTTCTTTGCATGCATCAGTGCATACTATGAAATCCACATTTGGATCTGCAATCCTCAAGATCGGAGCACTGGTTAACAGTTGCTTCAATCGCTGGAAACTTTTATCACACTCTTCAGTCCACTAAAAATTTTTCTCCTTCCTTTGCAAGGAAGTGATAGGGTGAGCTATCTTTGAGAATCCTATGATAAACCTTCTGTAATAGCCCACTAGACCCATAAAGGATCTAACTTCTACCACATTCCTTGGTGCTAACCATTCTCTGATGGCCTCAACCTTCTTAGGATCCACGGCGATCCCTTCTTCTGAAATAATGTGACCCAAGTAATGGATCTTCCTTTGATAAAATGAGCATTTGCTCAACTTGGCATACAACTGGTGTTCTCTCAACACTTGCAACACCATCCTCAGGTGTTGTTCATGCTCTTCCTCTGACTTGGAATACACAAAAATGTCATCCAGGAAGACTATGACAAACTTGTCTAGATAGTCCCTGAATACACCATTCATCAAGCACATAAAAACAGCAGGTGCATTTGACAATCCAAACAGCACCACTGTGAACTCATAATGACCATACCTTGTTCTAAAGGCAGTCTTATTGATGTCTTCATCCTTTATTCTTACCTGGTGATATCCTGATCTGAGATTTATCTTCGAAAATATTTTCACACCTTTCAACTGATTGAAAAGATCGTCGATCCTCGGCAGAGGATACTTGTTTTTTACAGTTACTTTGTTCAATTATCTGAAATCAATGCACAGCCTCAACGTCCCATCCTTCTTCTTCACGAACATGACTGGGGCACCCCAAGGTGACACGCTTGGGCGAATGTACCCCTTCTTTAGAAGCTATTCAAGCTGCAATTGCAACTCTTTTATCTCTAGCGTACTCATTCTATAAGGAGCTTTCGACACTGGAGCTACTACAGGCATCAAATTTATAGAGAAATCAATATCTCTCTTTGGAGGTAATCTGGGTACCTCCTAAAATACATCTTCAAACTCTGTTAGTACCACACGGTCTCCAGTCTTTGAGACTTCATCTCTGGAGGCTTCCTCCACATGGGTTGCAAACAATTGACAACCTTTTATGTAGCACTTCTTCAGTTGCATTGTTGATATTTCTCTAACAACCACGGCTCTGGGAATCCCTTGGACTATTCTCTGATTCCCCTCCTCATCCAGGCATGTAAATTTCTTGTTACGACAGTCCAGGAGGGCATGGTGCTGGTCCAACCAATCCATCCAAATTAAACAATCATAAGAGCCTAAAGGCAGAATATTCAATTCAGCCTTTGTGCTCAATTCCTTCATGTCCACAGGACAAGACTTAACCAACTCAGTGACTTTCCTCTTTGTTCCTGTAGCCAACTGCACTAACCAAGACTTTTCATGTTTGCTTCTTGGTAAATGCAAACTTTCCACCACCCTAGGATATACATAACTATGGATAGCTCCTGAATCAATTAAAATAATAAATGGTTAGTTGTTAATCATACCTTCCACTTCAATCATGTGCGATTGAAATTCAGCTTGCTTGTTGTCCAGGGCTGCATAGATCCTTGGCATTCTACTGCCCATGTCCTTCACTATTTCATCTTGTTGAACATTGTGGAAGGTTCTCGCTTTATCTTTTCTATGGGGGCAATCTCTGTACCTATGGTTTCCTTTATAGCCCCAACAATCCATAGGTGGCGGTCTTGGCATTTGCCCACCCACTTTAGCCTTCCTGGGCTCTCCAAAAGATGGTTGTCCCAGAGGAATTTTTCTGAAAAAAGGAGGCTTGTTTCCCTTCTGCCTCTGTTCTTTCATGAACTTCTTTGGATCATCCCAAGCCTTCCGAAAAGTAGGTTTTTCTCTTTGCTGCTCATACAGGAATTTCGCCCTTCTTATGGTTTCTTCCATAATCTTAGGATCATCATACTGAATCTTGTCACCAATGGCAGGTGGTAGTCCACTCAGATACCTCTAAATCTTGACCGCCTCATCTTTGATGAATGGAACATACTTCAGTAATTTCAAAAACCTTCATTCGTATTCATCAATGGTCATGCTTCCCAACTTGAGTTCAAAGAACTCCTTCATCTTTCTGTCATAGTATCTTTTAGTCAGGTATTTCCTCTCGAAATACCTCTTGAATTCCTTCCATGTGATATCTTTCTCTCTAATGTGCTGCCCCTCCACAAGCTGATCCCACCACATGGATGCTTTTCCTTTTAGTTGATACATCGCAATTCTTCCTTCTGCATGAGAGGAATAATTCTACAATTGGAAATATTTCCTCATTCCAAGCAACCATGTCTCGGCATCTTCCTCCTTCTTATGTTCTCCATCGAACGTTGGAGGTTTGATCTTGTTTATCTCCCCTTTCAATTCATCCACTCCAGATCTTCGATGTTTTCTGGTAGGAGATGGGCTTGAACTGTTGTGTGCTTCCCTACTGGAATTCTTTGGGGAGCGACGATGATGTCTGCTACCACTCCTCAATCTTCTTCTCCTCTCAGGGGTCCTGACACTTCTTGATCTTCTTTTCCTCTCAGGGGTCCTGCGACTCTCTGTCTTTCTTGAGTCACTCTCCTTCTCCAATTTCCTTTCTATTCTTTCTAGGCTCTTCAACATTTTTAAGTTGAATTCACCCTGCCTATCCCTGACTTTCATGAGCTTTTGGCTATCGGCTCGGCGAGCCTGGGCATCTCTCTGCAATCCTTCAATGATTTTCATTATGTGCCCTTCCTTATCTAATTCTCTTACGTGCCCATTGGAGTTCGATCCTTCGACTCCCAAGTTGACATCCCTTCCTTCTCTTTCATTCTCTGAAGCGGAGGCAATCTCCACCTCTTCCATTTCTATACTCGGCGTCGATTCTCGGTTGTCCTGGTACTCTTTGAACTCTGCACACACAACGTTCAGTCAACCGAAGTTTTTCAGGCCTTAAACCTTTAATAAAACTTCAACATTCATAAACCAACGCGAATAAGAAAAAATATTTCGAATCCACTAAGTTTTCTGAGCTTTGTTTGGCTCTGCAATTTTTCAGGACTTCGGGACTTTGGGTTTCGGGGTTTCAATCCACAAGTCTCTCATACTCGCTTTCGGGACTTCAGGTTTCAGGGTTTCGTTCCACGAGGCTCTCATACTCGCTTTCAGGACTTCAGGTTTTGGGGTTTCCGTCCACGAGGCTCTCATACTCACTTTCGGGACTTTAGGTTTCGGGGTTTCGGTCCACGAGGCTCTCATACTCACTTTCGGGACTTCAGTTTTTGGGGTTTCAGTCCACGAATATCCAATAGTTAAATCCTCGACGACTCTTTTGTTTTCAAAAATTTCGGGACTTCGAAACTTTGGGTTTCGAGTCTTCAGTACCCGAGATTTCACAATGCAGTGACTCTCAACCTCTTATCGCTACAATCCCCGAATTATGAAATTTAGTCTCCTTACCCTCCAGGCCCACAACACAGTTGTCTCCCACCAAGGTAGTGATTTCGGGACTTCGACACTTCGGTTTTCGGGTCTTCGGTACCCGGGCGTTCACACTGCAGTGACTCTCAACCTCTTGTCGCTACAATCCCCAAATTCCGAAAATTCAATTTACTTTACCCTCCGGGTCCACAGAGCACAATTGTCTCCCACATCCACAATGGCAAGTGGCACACTCAGGAGGGTCCACATCACCTATGGTGACGTCATCAGGTCCCACCACTCTTGCTTTTCTTCTCGACCTACTAGCACGTGGTAGACATCCATGTGCCCACGTCCCTTCCAAGTGAAATCAAATGTTTAGACCTCTCTCAAATCTATGACGCATATCCTTTCGGCGTTTTTGGGATTTCGGGGTTTCGGGTTTTCGGTAACCGGGGGTTCGCGACTTGAAAATGAGGGGTCTTGCCCTTTGGTTTCCTAGGTGCCGAAATGCTGACCGGAAGCCACATGTCCCTTCGATAGACAGTCCTCACGATTTCAAGATTTCACGTATCAGGATTTCGTGTGTCATGAAGTCGAAGGATTTTCCACCTTCGTCCTCCTTATTCCCTGATCAAGGGATCAAATTTTGCTCAAAAATTCAAAGTCTTCGAAATTTCTTCAAATCAAATGAGAGCGTAGGCCTCATTGTTGCGAACCCAACGCAACTCGTTTGGGTTCAAACAAATGTCGGGAGCGAGAGATATCGCGATCTATTCGAATCGTCAAACATGTAAAAAAAAGGACGCTGACTGGGCAGTCTGTACAGGCTGATGTGGCAGAGACCGTACGTTCGTACGCTGATGTGGAAGAGGTGACATGGCAGTTTTAGATTGGCTGACAGTTGGACGAATCATGTTTCGACACGTGGCAATTTTTGGTTTGTGGTTGGATGCCACGTGGCCCAGTCATGGGCTGCCACGTGGCACCATTATATTGGTTATTGGTTCAAAAATATATGGAGTCCATGGGATTCGAACCCTGGACCTCCCCACCGGTCAAAGCCTTTGCAAATTCCACCCTGCCAATGGGCCACACGTTGTTCCTTGTTAACTATATGTGTTAAAATGTATTTGAATTAAAGTAATGTTACATATGGCGGGGGGTCGGGCCGGGGCTTAGCCCCGACCCACGGTTCTATTGTTTATACATATGACCATTACCATATTATATGCAAGAGAGTTGGCATTACAAATGGAGCCCAGCCCTGGTTTCATATGTGACCACAATTCCAATGCCGGTGGTTTACGTTTAAGCCTCCGGTCACATGACCTATGGCATGTGACCTTGCCACGGAGCGAACAGGGAAGTTGTGTTTAAAACATAGCCCTTTTATATTTGTGCGAGGTCACATGACCCACATGTGCCCACGATTTTGACGGTTAGGGGCTGGCACGCCCATAACCATCCTACAGTTTGCACCATTGGCGCGGTTGCATTCGGTGCCAGGTTTTTGCGCTTAAATAAGCGTGTGTGCTAGGTTGAATGAACAAGGGTGTGTTTTGTAGATGCAGAGACAGCAAGCTTGAAGGGGAGACTTCAAGGAAGCCTATCTTCTTCATTTTTTGGCCAAACGAGGTGCCGAAAAAGCCCAGCTAGGGGTTTTTGGACGTTCTGAAGCCATTGGAGCAGTCTATTTGGCAGTTTGAGCATTTTAAAGCACATTTTTTAGCACTTTGAGCAAATAATACAAATGATCCATTGGAAGCTGGACCAGGAGATGTAGCCCAAGAGAGGGGTGAACTCCTTTATCATTTGTTGTGTTATGTGTTTTCTATTCATTGATTATGTTGTTTTTTATATGCATCTTGAATAAGTAAATCCTATTAATAATGTGTTGCAAAGTTGATCCATTTGCTGTTAACACATAAAATTTACTTACAAATATTTTCAAGATTACAAGTCTTCTTCATTTTTAGATCAAGTTGGTATCAGAGCATAGGTTTTTGAAGACTTGATTATTTGCAAGTGTTTTGTTTTCTGATGCTCACAAGGT
>JZKD02S1648390.1:174567-193773 GCA_000966675.3 Picea glauca | reverse complement strand
GTATCAAACCATTGTTGGTCACTCTGCAATCGCATGTTTACGTGAGGATACAGCCTAAAGTAACATGTAGGGAGGGGCCTAGCAAAAGGAGCTAGCACCCGCGAATAGAAAAGTTCCAAGAGCGTTAGAGAAAGGGCCCGTGGGTTTCACAAGACCTGTGCCTTTGGAGGAAAGGGGACTTGTGTAAATTGATTGGGGTCTAATAAAGGCCCAAAGAGTCGATTCGACTCCTTGATTTGAAGGATATTAGACCGGGAGGTCGCGCAGCAATGAGGAGAGAAGGGGGGGTTGCATCAAGTGGTATCAGAGCAGAAATTTCTTATGTAGATTTCAGGCGAAGAAGATGAAGGAGATAGTCTGACTACATCAAGTAGTATCAAGAGTTGAATTTTGTTTGCAGATTGTAGGCAAAGGTGAGAAGGTGAAAAGAGATAATCTGATAACATCAAATGGTGTCGGAAGCTTAATTGTTCCTGTGGACAGCAAGTGAAGAGAGACAGAGTATTGATGCTCTGTAAATATTGTTGCAGCGTGTGCAACAAATTGCAGATAACCAGGAGGGATAAAGACAAAAAAGATGGCTATTGAAGGCCATAAGTGTGGTCAAGGAGCAGACCGCAAGAAAAAAATTAAAGAAGAAATTGACAAGGAGCTCATTGAGATCAGAGCAAGAATGGAACATCTGACATTGAAGATCCAGCAGGAGACAAAGGTACACTGGAGGTACAAATGGCCTCTGAATAGGAAATCCAAATGGCATGTTCAAAATTTGTTGGCCAGAAAGAAGCAACAAGAGTTGAGAAGATGGATGAGGCATGCTGAAAACCTCAATGACACAGAACAGGAGGTGGTTCACATTTGTGAGCCAGAAATTGGAAGAACCCTCAGTGATGAGGAAGGGAGATCAGTTAAAGGTCTCATGAATTTTCAGGAGGGAAGAGATGAATTTTTAAATTGCCAGATGGGAAATGATAAGAGATCATCTGAAAATATCATAGACTGCCAGGAGAGCAGGGGAGAAATCCTAGATTTCTAGGGAGGCAAGGGAATTAGAATGAGACTGTTTGAAAGCCTCAGGAGCTAAAAAATGAGTTCATATCAACAAGGAGTGTTGATAGATGAAGACTCATGTGGGTTTGTGGACCATATGAATGAAGATGATGAAAAGTTAAATACTTCCATCACAGAGGAGGAGGATCAGAAGAGTGTTCTGATCGTTGGAAGAGTTAGGGTATTCATGCCAACTAGCCCAGCAGAGGCTAGTGTGCATATTGAAGATGCAGCGACAGAAGGACAACCAATAGAGATTGTCAAAGAGGAAGAGGAGAATTCAGATTAATTGCTCACTCAGTAGGAGATGGATTTGAATATGTTGGAGGATTGGTTGAACAATCCAGAACTAGAAAAGGACTACCGGGATATTGTCATGCAAAGGGAGATAGTCATGTAGATTGTAGGAGAAGAGCATTAAGAAGAATTGCTCAAGAATTTCAGCCCGTGAGCTGAACAGGAGATGACTACAACACTGGCACCTGCAGCAGAAGAGGAAGAAGAAAACATAGATTTTGTTGACCTATATGAGGAATTGGAATCCCAAGATAGAAGGATAAATATGTAGAGTAGTCATATCCAACATGTCAAGTTGGAAACAGATGGAGGAGCATACCAGCCTGGGGAGCAACTGGAGGAAGTTGGAATTGAACCAACACAGGAGGAGATTACAGAAGTCAATATGTTAGAGGAGGAATCTAAGCAGAAGCTCAGTAATGAGACTGCAAAACTGGATTCTGCAGCATGGTGGCAAGATAATTCCACAGGAGAAGAAAACAACATGGGGGATTAGGATGATCTACCCATTGACAAGGAAGAAGGGCAGTAGAGAAGACTGCATAAGAAGAGCCAACTAGCAGAGGAGTTAGAAGAGGTGATAGAGGAGATAAGGAGGATGATGTTGAGGTCAACACCAGAAACTGTCAGCAGGGAGAATTTGAACAGGAAAAGAAAACTTGCAGAAGCAGCAGGGCAGCAAAGGCAGCAAGAAAGAGGAGCAAGTGGACAGCTCTAATTTTAGGTTTGGGACCCTGGAGGATCTCAACAACATAACAGAGGGAGCCATGAGAAAGAGCTCATGATTTTCCCAGCAGAGGAGTATGATGCAGGAGCATCATCAGCAAGCACACGTGGAGCGACAACTCAGTGCCCTAGCGCACCTTTGAATCATTTCATAATCTTAAACAATGGTGTTTCTTGCAAATATTTCTTGAACTGATTGAAAACTGAAGAAGATCAAAACACTTGGGAGAAAATGATCACGAGTGATATGGGAGTTTCACTCCTAAACTTTAATGTAACAGAAATCAAGTAGCAGTTAGTTTTTTTTTTCTCGAGTAGACGAGTATTCGGAGGGAACCCTAGGAACCTTCTTGTATATGTAGATGCTTTGTATGCCCAAATGAGCCTGTTGGGGGAGTATTGTTACAGAATAGGAGGTAGTTGAAAGTTAGCTAGAAATAATCATAGGAGGAAATAGGAGATATCATAGTTCTTTGAGGGAGTTTGAGAGAGATGAGACTTTGTTACAGTCCAACCTGCACATATTGTAGTCAGACATTCATCTTAATAGAAAGAAAGAAGTTTTTCCTGCATATGAACTTTTTGTATGTGTTGATCTGTTCATGAAGGTAATTTGTGCTTATGAATGGATTCTATAGATGTATGTTAATTTTTCATCTGCAGGGAATTGATAGACTTCACTATATGTCTGTGAGTTTGCTAAATTGTTCTGGGTTCTTGGGTTGTGCAAGGAGTGCACAAAAAAACATCGGAGGTTCTGTAGCCAGCGCAAGGAGTGTGCATATGAACTATGTTGAGTCAGAAAAGAATGTTCCAGGAGGTCGCATCAGAATGATAACAACTCAAGGGAAACCTCAAGGTTTTCCAATACCTGAGAGGAGAAAATATGCAGAGGAAGCACATAGAGACAGAGTCACTGAGAACTTTGTAGAGCATTTCCAGGTGGGCATCGAGCAGGTGCAAGACCGCATAAGGAGAACTCTCTTTCGAGTCCAAGAAGAATAGTATCAGAGTAGTATACTCACAGAGTTTTTGAACACTTTGTAGAAGAATCTCAGCAAGGTGTGCTTTGAGCGAGAGGTTTCTAGGAGGGCATAAGAGCCTTTTGAAGGGAGTAGAAGGGTCAATACCCTTAAGAGACTGAGTGAATCCGAAAGCTCAGAAGAGATAGTGTTAGCAGAAATACTAACGAAACCCAAGCAGTCGGACTCATAAGAGGAACAAGGGACTAAAACCTTAGAACCTGAGTAAGAAAAATCTCAAGAGAGACAGTGCAAGGAGTGCGCGTAGAAGTGAACTTATTACAAGATTCACAAGCTCGGGAGGAATAGTGCAAGTTTGCACGCAGAGAGCAATTGTGTGCTCGAGTCGAGGAAAATCTTCATTGTCAAAGATCATGAGGAAAATCAAATACGAGACCCTTTTGACTGGCTTCGTAGGAGAAGGTTCAAAAACCAAAACCTTTGAACACTTAGAAAATTTCCCAAGTCCGGGAGAACAAATAAGATCAGGAGGAGGAGTGACAACAACCGTCAGATCAACTGCAGGAAGAGATATGGATCGTCACATCAGGGTCTAGGACGAAGGAGGAACGCATGAGGAGGAGAACAGATCCCAACCATTGGATCTAAGCACGAGGGATCGACATCTATCGGATCCATGTAAAGTGCACGGGCCTTAAGTCATTTGTGTGCACAGGAAAGTGGACTTGCCAAAGTCCCGAAGTCCCGAAGTGACTAGGGATCGTTCATCGTCAAGAGGGATAGGTGGCACAAGATCCACAACTCCAAAGCGAGAGCACTTCAGAAGTTTGTGGTCAAAGAGAGAGCATAATCGTCGAAGACCCGAAGAAGATCTTGGTTGTTGTTTGTCAACAGGGTACATGTCAACAGATCCAAGTCTTCGGGTGAAATCACTTCGGGAGGAACGAGTGTGCAGGATTTGAAACTCTCGAACCTCGAAGAGTCAAAGTGAATATGGATTGTCAGATCCAGAGGGACGCATGGCGAAAATCCGTTGTCTTTGGGTGAAAGCACTCCAGGAGGAATGAGTGTGCAGGAGTTTGAAAATCCCAAACCTCGAAGAGTCGAAGTAAATATGGACCATCAGATCCAAAAGGACATGCATCGTTAGATCGTAGACTCCAGGTAAAAAAAATCAGGGAGAAACAGAGCGTGGAGAAGTTGAGACTTCTGAAGGCCGAATTCCCAAAGCTGGCTAGAGCCATTGATTTGAGGAGGACACATGGAAGAAGATCTTCCATTTTGGAGAAAGTCACTCCAGAAGAAGAAGGAGGGTGTTGAACAAGAACTCCTGAAGGCCGGAGAGCCAGAGTTCATCTGAAATGTCTGTTTGCTAGGGACAGGTGTCAGCAGATCTTCCACTTTGGAAGATATCCATTTTAGAGGGAGCAAGAGTTGAGAGTTGAAACTCCAGAATCCCAAAGGGAAAAATCAATCATAGTCGTAGATTCGAGAGGAGGATACCCGTCGATAAATCGTGAAATTGGGGAGTGCGTGCAGAAGGAGGAAAAGGGTCACTAACTAATAGTTGACCAAGGTAGGTAGAGGATAGATTGTAGTCGTTGATCAAGAGGCATCGTCCAAGATTGAAGATCAATGGTCACGCTTGATTACAGGGCCAAAAAGTGCTCGGGCGTTAAAAATATGAGAGCGGGACACAATTGAAACCACGGTATTGGGAAAGGAATACGTGGCAGCTGGAGGTGAATTACGGTGAAAAAAGAGGTGTGGTCTCAAACCACTTTTGGTCACTCCACAATCACGTGTTTATGTGAGGTCACATCCTGAGGGCACATGCAGGGAGGGGCCTAGCAGAAGGAGATAGCACCCGCGAATAGAAAAGTGCCAAGAGCACTAGAGAAAGGGCCCGTGGGTTTCACAAGACATGTGCCTTTGGAGGAAAGGGGGCATGTTTTAATTGATTGGGGTCTAATAAAATCCTGAAGAGTGGATTCGACTCCTTGATTTGAACGATCCTAGACCTGGAGGTCACGCAACCCCGAGGAGAGAAGGGGGGTCTGCATCATTTCCTCTCAAGTTGTTATCCTAAGTAATGTTCCCCCTTCACTACTTTCAGTCCATCAGGATGCACCATTATTTTATCAGGGTTTTCAACGCAGGTGACCAAGAATTTTGAGATGTGTTTCCGGACTCTAGCTGCTAAAAAATGGAATCTTGTATTTTTAGCTTATGTCGTCTTCAAATTTGACAACACATTATGGATATTTCTCCCGCATAGTTTCTTGGTGTTCCCATGTTACTTCTTCAGGACGGTAGAAGGTCCATGTTTCTCCCCTACAATTGTGCACCCTCCTCGGTGCATGGCACCATACCAAAATACATGTACAAATTTTACATCATAATACTTAGAAAAAAAAATTACAATTTTACCCTCCAACACCAGTCCCAACCAAAATCTCTTGTTTTCCTCTCAAGCTACCAACTCAAGGAATGCACTCTCTTATTTACTCTCATTCCATTAGGATGCACCATTCTTTTATCAGGGTTGTTAATGCAGGTGACCAAGAATTTTTAGATGTGTTTCTGGACTCTAGCTACTAAAAAATGAATTATTGCATTTTCATCTTATGTTTTCTTCAAAATTGACAAAACTTTATGGGTATTTCTCCCACATAGTTTCTTGGTGCTCCCATGTTGCTTCTTCGGGATCGAAGTGGGTCCATTGAACCTTTACCAGTTCTATGGCTTTGTTCCTGAGCACCTTGACTTTCTGGTCCAGGATGGGCACTAGTTCCACCCAGAAATCCTCTTTGTGTTACATTTGGATCATAGTCCAATCAATTATGTGGTTAGTTTCAAGAACATATTTATTTAATAATGACACGTGAAATACATTATGCACTCTCGTGGATGGAGTAAATTGCTAGCATGTATGAAATTGGCCCTATCTTTTCTAAGATCTCAAAAGGTCCATAATATATTGCTACCAACTTTTGGAAGCTTCTTAATCTTAGCGAACTTATCTTCGCTTTCACTTTTAAAAACACATGTTTGCTCGCTTTAAAATATCTAAAAACTTGGTTCTTGTCTACATAAATTTTGTTCCTATCATGGGCATCCTTTAAATTCTACCCGATCTTTGTCATTTTCTCTTCCATTTCCTTTAACAAATATGGCCCAACAAGAACTCTGTCTGTTGGGTTATCCAAACTCACTAGTGTGTTACACTTCCTACCATACAATGCTTCAAATGGGATATTTTTTAATGAGGTTTGATACCCATTATTGTAAGAAAATTCCACTAAATGGATGTAATCCTCCCACTTGGATGGTTGGTCCATCACATACACTCTAAGCATGTCTTCAATGATTTTGTTGGTCCTTTCTATTTTCCCATCCGACTCTGACTGATATGTTGTAATTAGATTTAAGTTTGTTCCAAAACCTTTGAACAAACCTTTCCATTTTAACCGTCAAATTCGGCACTGCCTCATAAAACCGAATCCATTGATTATAAGCACTATATATTTTCTTACAAATGCTCAAAAAATCCCAATTAAAACTCATAAATGCCCATTTTGTAGCATGTTGGTTCACAAATGAGTAATAAGAACATCATCATCGACACCATCTCGAAAAAACAATTCTAGTGACTACAAATACCCAATATCTCCCAAAAAGAATTGCAAAACCTGGGCCTTAAAACAATTTGTGTAGAGCTTCCTTGTACATAAGATCTTTTTGTTACAATGGTAAGTTGTGTGTCGTTTTATAGGGGAGGTTAGGGGGTCGAATCCCACATGATTCCCTTTATCCCCGGAGCAATCAGTTCTAACTTAAATATAAATTACCCCATTTGGAGTAACAGTCCGCGCCTTTGGTGGAACGGTTAAGTTGTTGGCTACATAAATAGTGGGTCGTGGGTTATTTGTTATATACATTATTCATAGTTTGCAACCTCCACACAAATGGTGGAAATGGATATACTATAGTATATATATATATATATACATATTATATATAACATAAAACCTCCACGTGTTTTTTGAACGGATTCCATACAATGTTATAACCCATAGTTTGTAGTATATTCCCGCCGAAATGTATGCTAAGCTCTCTCGCGCTATGTTATGGTCACAGGATATGGTAAGAACTAGGGCTAAGGGTCAAGGGCTTAGGCCCTCGGCCCTTTAGCCACCCATATGTAACTTTATATAAAGTTAAATATAATATTTATCACATACATATCAATTAAAATGTAGTGGTTGTTGGTGTGGAGGGTCATGTGAAGACTTTGGTGGATATGAAGGTCGTGGTGTCGAACCCCATTGATTCCATAATATTTTATATAACCTGAACCATATGGGCTAATGGGAGGTCTCCATGTGGCAGCCTCTAATTGGCTCTTTCGAATGACACTTTTCAACACTTAAATGGAGCCACTTGAACCATAATATTTTTATATAACCTTAACCATATGGGCTAATGGGAGGTCACCATGTGGCAGCCTCTCATTGGCTCTTTCCAATGACACTTGTCAACACTTAAATGGAGCCACTTGTTAACACTTGATGGAGCCACTTGTCACTATGTGATTGGACCATCTTGCCCAATGAACTTCCAATTAGGTGCCACGTGTCACCCCTGCAATGGTACCACGTGTCACTTCCTTATTTTCCTTGTACTTTAACCTTTGACCTAGTTGACTGAAACTTTGACCGCTTGTAACTTTTGCATAAAATCTCTATTTGACGAACCATTTGCGTCATCGGAAGCTGACCACAAGATTTACGTATTGATGGAATTTTAGAGAGAATTTAAGATAATTGAATTTTCAGCATTTATGAACCATTATGGACCTCTATGGATGTTCTGAATCATTCTAGACCTATGTGATCATTCTCAGATCCTCTTGGATCAACAAATCACAGATTGATGCCACAAATTTCTTCTTCAATGGTTTTGAAGCAAAATTAAATTCGAATCTATCCATTAATTTGGGTTTTTCACTCTAGTTCTACAATTTTCCCCAAATCTATCACGATGAAGCTCTACAACAATGAAAATCTACCAATTTCATACTAGCTCTTGGCCCATACAAGCTCGATGTTGAAACTTGATCTCTGCTACCAATTTGTAACGTTCCCTATCTTAACAGAGGAACATTACTTGCAAAAATACACATAAATTCAAAAAACTTCTACTAATTAAATTCATGTAGCTTACCAGCTACAAATTATACATAAATTTATCAATTTTTAGATACCCATAACTATATGTAGCTAAAAAATGATGAAATAACATGAATAAAACAAATAAAATCATCTACAATAGCATATAAATCATTCCCATTCACAAAGTAAAATGCACAACAATTAAACTCATAAATTAACTCAAAATACAGAGAAACACTTATCTTTTTAAAACAAGTGTGCAACCAGCGGCTTGGGACAAACGTTCCACCCAACCATACACTTGTTTTTTCTAGATCTCAATAGCAATCCAACCTCGATGTAGGGCTAGGAATCCACCAAAAAAATGTCTTTCAATGTCCCCTAATGGCTCAGATATCCCACAATCCATTGTTATTCTCGTACATCTATCTTGATTTCCACCATCTCTCTCCTCTTGACCTACCCAACTCAAATAATGTACCCCTTCATTTATCTCAGTCCATCAGGCATCCCATTCATTTATCAGGGTATCTTTGGCACAATCAACTAGGTATCTCACTATAGGGTACTTAAGGAAACTCATTGGCAGGAAAACAACAACAATCACTTGTTGTTTTAGTGAAACCCACACAAGAGTTCACTCTTCATGCCTGACAGTTTGGTTCTTCATCTCCAAAATGATCCAAAAACACTCCAACATGATTCATAATTCACCCATCCTTCTTGCTCTAGCTCCAGTGCTCTTTTTCCCTATTCTCTGCTTATTGTTCATGCAAAAACATGCTTGTGAAAAACTACTTGTTCTCCCCATGAAAATTTCCTCTCTTTTCCCCGAGTAAATTGATTACTCACTCTTCCCAATGTTGATTATACACCATCCCCATTCTCTCAATAACTATGGGATGTGATTTTCACACCCACCCTCTTACAGGAGTTTAATGATTGGGCTCTCATACACTCAAACAAAAAATAGAAGGTTGTCCCCAATGATAATAAAATTCAAGAAAGTGGGTCGAATTAATACCCATAAATAAATTCCCCCTTGAGACCCTCTTAGACACTCATTTATCTTATGGAAAACACACCCCTCATATCTGTCCATATCCCCCAACAACTAACATCCCATTTTATTTGTTAAATTTAGAAAATAAATTTTTCATAGACATCGCTTGGCCATAGCCATATTTCATATCTACATTATGCATTAATTAAATTGGGGATTATAGTGTGGATGTTACACGTAGGGAAAATATCCTACGTAGAATGGAAAGAGTGTCAACCTGGAAATAAAAACAAAAAACTAAAATATTATCTCTGTAAAAAAAAAAAGAGCGTATCCATGTTTTATACCTATAGATTTGACTGAGATGGTTGTATCTTGAGAAAATGGAAACCGTTTCGAGTGAAATGAAAAGTGTTTCTAACTGAAATGAGCACTCTAGATGCAGTGGAATGGTCATATTGGCCCAAAAATGTACAAAAATAGTAGAAACCATAGATGTAGCAACATGACTTCAAGATCTTGATCTACAATGGGAGCGGGTCTTCCAACATGATTTGATACCATGTTCAACAAAACGGGTTATTCCAATAGAGAATGAACACCTTCAATAACCACTCACACAAACAAATCAAATATAAACACACTGATGTTTATTCGTGGTAAAAATCCAATGTGGGGAAACATCCACGGCCCCAACCAACGTGACCACTTGAGGCAATTTAATAATGAAAAAGAAAAATATTACAATATATTTTCTCACAATCAATCATCAGCAAATGACCCTCTATTCTCTTTAAATAGATATCATGGACCAATCAAGTGTTAATCCATAGATCAATGTAGTCATTAAGATTGAGGATAACATTAGTTGTCAGATCACTCTATGTCTAGAACATATCATGATCGTCAGATTACATAATTACAAATGTATATTAATGCATACTAAAGAAACACACTAAGAAACACACTTTTACCTAAAGACACTTTAGACCAAGTTGATATAAACTAACTCCTAAGTGTCTAAATATCCTAGAAAGGAAGTGGATCTAGAAACTAGATAGTACCTTGGAACTTTTAATCATCAGTGACAGGATTAATCCTCGTGATTAACAGTGGGTTTAACTCATTGACCCTTAATTGATCAATTCTATGAGTGTTCAACATCAAATCCTCTATTCACACTTGCTATATTGTACTAGATACCTTAGGATCCATTTTCATTATGGGTAGGTCCCCTCGCAAATGTTAATAGTATTCATCAATGACTAATAAGAAAATGGTTTTTAGCATGCTTGACATTGGCTCATTTATTCACAAGATGTATATTTGTACAATTGATGGGATTGGATTGAAGACCTTGGATGTAGGGGAATTATCCATATATGTTACCCTTCCTAAGATATCTTGGATTATATCACTACTATATGAGTACTTTGAAGACCACATTGGCACTCTCATTTGTGCTAGATGTCTTCCTGATATATACTATGACATAGATCCACATTATATCTTCTCATGTGTATGATCTCTTTTATGACACAAATCCACCATGTACGTTTTCATGGAAATGGTCTTGCATCATTTCATGGATTCATAGTGGAGGCCATACCTTTCCATACATATGATCATGGATATGCCTACCTTAGGGGTGCTCTATGTACATGATTGGTTTATGTATGTTTGCATGTACTTCCTAGTTCCTTAATATATGATCTTCTTCCTTAAGCCACTTGCTTCCATGTATTTTAATAGTGTATTTTGGTCATCAGTTCCTCTTCTAAACTCACACATTAAGGAGCATATGTTACACTTGTATTCCCTATGCCTTAAAGAGAATCTGGTGATATTTTTATGTTGAAATCACGAGTTGTACTAAAGAAATTATTTGTAGATCACCACATTTGACCCTATTCATGATTTACCTAAGAAGAAGAGCAATCAATCATTGTTTTCTCATACATAAGTCACAAATGGTCGCAGGTCCCCTATACAGAACTTGTAGCAATCCCTTTAATCTTCTAGATTTGAGCTCCAAGGATATCAATGAGATATGGGTTACATTATTGAGAATGGAACTTATGCATGACCTATTTTCACCTAGTTCACATGCCTTCAACCTATCTCTAATATTCTCTAAAATCCTATAAAGAGAGGCCCAGATGGGGGAATGGGAACCTAAGAATTGAGTATCAAGAGTTCTCACACTAGTGAAAATCAATTCAAGAATTTGTTGTCATCACACTACTATAGAGTTGGATTTTGGGAATCAACACAAGTTAGGTTGAAATCCTAGGTGTGAGAGTTTATCATGCTCTTGTTGTGATACGATGAGTTACTTAATTTCTTCAAACCGGGAAAGGGTGGCCAAGGAGGAAATCAAGGGAAAGGAGCAAGGAGTATGGAAGGTTTCTCAAGGTAAACATATAAATTGCTATAATCTTCTTATTTCATTATAGATCTATGTTATTTCCCCCCTCCAAACATTATTTAAATAATTGATGTGATGTTTATAGAATTGTGTTTGGTAAATCTAGTATTACTTGAGGTACTAAATGAGATATCTTTGCATAAAATTATATTTCATGTGCCAAAAGGTTTGAGGAAGGTTTATTATCTGTCTCATTTGCAAGTAGTAGGTATAAGAGGTTGCATAGGAGATAGGTATAAAGATATTCTGCATAAGGATATGATTGGACAACCGTTGGGAAAAGGTAAGCTAACCTCCTTATTTCCTATAGAATTTGTTTTTGTGTGCATTAGATTTAGGTGGAATCCATAGTAGTCCATCATGCAATATGTCATTGTTTGTAATTAGGTCAATGAGAGGGCTTGTCTATCCATAGATGAGTGTCTCTACAACAATGAGGGATGAGAAGGAAATAATTCATTTAAAATGTATATTCCTTATCAAGTTAGTCCACACATACTTATATAGTGACTTGAATAGTTATATTTTGTATGCTTCTCCTCTTCAAAACAAATGAACATAAAGTTTGTATGCTTCTCCTCTTCAAAACAAATGAACATAGATGAGATACCATAAATCATGTGAACATGCTACCCATATTTAGAATAACCTATAGAGTAATAGTAGTCACACCAAAAGAAGCACATGTAGAGGTGTTTACCCACCACTTGGTGATTTAACATAGCTCATCTCAAGTTATCATAACCAATTTTTGGTAGCTAAGGGGAGCTACAATATATGATTTATCTCATCCTCCATTATCACCAACAATCATTCTACACATGGGGAATGTGTGAGTCTTATATAATCAAGGAACTTGCAAGAAACCTTTGGTTGGAAATATTTGATAACAGGTGAATCAATTTTGTGTGGAGGAACTACCATCACTTAACATTATAACACTTGGTAACATAACACACCTAAAAGATAGATGATATGTCTTGCTCTCAAGGAGGTGCTAGGAATCATGGCACATGAGTCAATGTTGCATGGAGGCACTGCTATCACTTAACACTTTATCATTTGGTAACATAGAACACCCAAAATATGAAATTTGTGTCCGGCTTTCAAGGTGTGTGAAGGAATTATCATGCATGCCATAATGGCTATCACAATGAGACACCTCGAAACCTGTTTTCAAGACTATATTTATAAGGTGGTTTTTAAAGAGACAACCAACTAACTCCAATAGTGTTTTTTTAAGAGCTATTCATTTAAACCAGCAACGGTGTGATCATTTCCATTAGAATCTACATTTGTTGTGATACATTGCATTACAATCCTTTAATTCATGTGAAGCTCAAGGTTGAGCTTCTCACAATTGCAATTGTTCTATTATTGTTGTATGTATTTGGATTATGCAAAATTTTGTCATCTATTTTTCTTCATTGTAGTTTAAATTTCCTTGTGATAAATTACATTCAAACTTTCAATTCTTACAGAGTTCAAGGTTAAGTTTCTCGCAATTTCAATTGTTCTATTATTGTTGTATGTATTTGGATTATATGATATTCTTTTGTATTTCTTTCTACATTGTGATTTAAATTTACTTCCAAGGCACAACAAATTAATGTGCATAAATACGAAGGTGTAACATACCCAACCACCCCTATGCCCACTGGCATGGTGGGGCACTAGAAAATTCCTTCAATTTTCCCAATGAATTCCTCTTCAATAAAAAAATTCGATACCACAATTAACTTATTCCCTTTCATATGATGAAAATACATATACAAATGGCCTAGAGATTCATATATACTCATGATACATACACACTTATAAATATGCACAATGATTCTTAAAACATTACAAAAATTAAGTACATAAATTCACATAATTGATAGCATAAACACATATCTTTAATAATATTTTACACCAACTAGTTGTTGATGTGGGATGTTCCTCCTAGACATATGCACTATTGCACCAGGTCTTTCTAAAATAGAACACCCCCAATCTAGGGATATGAATCCACAAGGACTAATGAGCACTCTCTTAGCCCAAATCGCACTAATTTCTTAGCCTAAGCATTCATGCAATCCTCCCAACTCACCACCTTTCTTTCCCCCTTTATTATGCACAATCAAAGAAGTGGACCCCCTTCTCTAAAATGCAATCCCTCGAGTTGTCACACTTATTTATTTCTCTCTAGCATAGAATAGATAGGAAAATCTCAATGCTAGGATCTACATGGATTCACAATGGCTTACAACAGAATTACATGTAGGGAATTTCAGCTTTCAGTTACAAACTCAAATTTCTCCCTTGTAGCTCATACCAGGCTCCCATCATGTTATGAATGAATGAAATAATGATGGTAGAATGATGGAAAACTCCTAAAACTAGGGAATAAGTATGCATGGCTCCAACTAGACACTTGGAACTCCAAGAACTCAACCTAACTACCTTGGAACACATCCCAAAGTTGATTTTTCACTTTTACATAACCTAAGGTAAATGGATTTCGGTTACAATAAAATATTATATTTCAATATTTGTCCCTTATGGTCCCCCTTAATCCCCCCTCTCATTCCTCTCTCATGGATTCATAACCCTCCATCGTTTTAGTCCCCCTCTTCTCGCAACTAGTGATGTATATTTATTAATAATTTTAATGTACATCATTTACATTACTTGGCCCTCGACCATACTGTTTGGATCACATCCTAATTCACATATTTACATTACATTACATCTTCATGGATCAAAATCAAGTTGTTATAGAAGGAAYGAAGGGCCTCTTCTCATAAAAWAAWTCCTTAAACTATATCAATTCTAGCAWAATTMTATATTTTAATGTAAATCTTACAAATATTGGCTAGCAGGAAGTTAAGGGRAAAGTGTCTCTCAAACTGTAAAGGTAAKTTCCCTTGTCTCTTTGAGCTAAATTTYATATATCTTTATAAAAAMACTCAATARAATAGGTAGGGTCACATTTTTTTCCCTAMATTTCATTTTTTTAGGAAAACCTCAATAGAAGAGGCATGGCTACATAATTTTGTAGATTTCAAACATATTTAGAAAAACCAYGATAGTAGAGGTAGGGATATATTGTTTCATATATTGGTGCATGGATTGATCTCCAAGMACTTCTTTTTCTCCCCTGAMAAGTCTAATTCTATTATGGACGAGGCTAAGTGTTTTYCACCAGAGGAATTTTTTCATCGAATATTTACAAAATTATTCATTCTTTTCTTTAAAACTTGTGTGATTTTTGTGATTAGCATTCACTTATCACCTGCKTTACTTTTAATTTTGGATTCATAAACTCCCTTGCATATTTTTTKTGTGTGTATATATATGAATTAATAAMAAAWWTTATAAGAAACTCTTTCYRAATAAATCTTGTAAACCTTTCCCTCTAAATTTGATTTTACATCCTACAATACTTCTATGGCCAAAAATTTGGTTGCACCTATTTATTTTTTATTTGATCCTACAATATTTCTATGGTCGAGATTATGACTACCCCTATAAAGAGATAATCTTTAAATGTGGTCGCTATGGGATACAAAGAGATAGGCTCTGAAATAGGCTACTTCCTAGACCCATGCATCCATCCACAATTGACTTTTTCAACTTCTCCATGCGATCCATTCTAGAATTGACATACAACTACTCACTATCCAACTTCTTCCTTTAACAATTTCCTTTTCCAACTTCTTCCAACAATGCCTCTTGGATCCTTCTACTATGGTTGCAATCTAAATCAAACACTATTGCATGTTCCTACTACTAAAATCCATCCTTCATCAAGAAGATCATAAAAATGCCCAAGTGTTGCACCATTCAAACCTATTATTATATCACTGTTGTGACCAACTTCTCATGCTTGTGTACACTAAGATCTCCCATGCCTTTAACTAGTTGGGTCATCAATCTAACTATCACATCCAATCCATAGTAGTGTACATCCTTATTCCTAAAAGACTCTTTTTCTTTCACACTTTAGTCATCTTGTACAACTCTTTTTGAACTAAGTCAAGGTCACCACCTTCATACTATTAAGTTATCTCCAAAACAGAATTTTCCAAGGCACCTTCTTTGCAAGTGCACTAGGATCCACTATCTACACTTAGGTAGTGATCCACCTTGTGATTCATTAGATAAGATAAGATGGAAATACGTTTCCAAGACTACTTCTAACCAATGTGTCTAATGTGTGCCTAATGAGCAAGATCTAAAAACTACCTCCTTCTCTGATGCCCAAAGCTTGTAACTAGTATGTTTTCAACTGGAAATCATATATCCCCATGGATACTGCATAAAACTCAACAATTTCAGTTGTTTCACAATCATGAAATTTGTTATCTCTTGCTTCGGAATCCAATTAAGAGTATTGTTGGGCAAATGCCTCCATGCACTGCTTAGACCTAACATTTAGATTTTTTTTCATCAAGAATGAGGCATGTATCTAGCCTATCTCTTCTCATGTGCAATTCTATGTGCAACAAGTCACTTCTTGATGATTTCCTTTACCAATGACCTCCACAACCATTGTTGGTGCAAGTTCATCCTTGCCTCCAATGTGTTTCTTTTGGTTCTTCAAATTGCACAAAAATTCAATCTTCTTCAAGACTTACTACATCGAAATCTTTATTGTTGCCAATATACTCCATGCATGTTATTCACCATATTTAGCACATAGGGATACTTTTCCCATAACTAAATCTTCTTGTTGTTGTGCGATGACATTAATATTGACTGCATATTTATTGTTCTCCTCAATCAACTTTACAACTGACATTCTTTCCATCCTTACCAACTTCCTTCTAGTCATCATAAGAACACCATAATTCTTGGTTCCATCTAATAAAATCAAACAGTTCTCATGAGGCACTGAAAATGCTTTGGAATACTTGAGAAATCATTTCCCTGGGATGACTATATGGTCATCCAATGGAGCCATTGTTAAGTCCAAAATGTTGAACTATTCCCCAACCTTCAAAGGTGCAGAATGAACTACTCGTGTCATTGGTTTCACTACTGAGTTCACCACCTTGAACGTGGCCATGCTACTCTCAGGCTTACAATGAAGTGTTGTAGAAATCCATTCACTTACAAAGATGTTGGTTGCACCAATGTCTACCAAGGCTACCACCTTCAATCCACTCATAGTTTCATTCACAAAATAAATACCATTCATGTCTTCACCTTACAAACCTCATTCATGACCTTATTCCATGAACTTTCCTAGACCTAATGTTAAGTTATATAGATTGGATCATTATCTTATTTTTCATCTATCTTGATGCCTTCAAAGTGGGAAAAATTGGAGGAATCATCTTGCAGGTTCGTTTTAGTGGCAGGTCCTAGTTTGGAAAATTGGGGTTTGGAACCTTTCGTATCCATTTTGAGGCATTAAACAACATTTTGGGGGGTTATGTTGTCTAAAATTTATGCACACCCCCTTGATGGTGTTTTACACTCTGAGACCTTTCCAATGGTGTAGATCGTGCATCAATTAGATTTCATATGCAAAAGCTATGCCTCCCGCAAGTTGGCCTATCATGTTGATCACCATGGTATGAGAGGATGCCAAGTCATCCCCCATTACTCATGCATATGAGGCAATCCACGTGAGGAGTTTCAAGAAGATTCTAAAAGGTTCAAAACCCTACCACAACTGAGGACTAAGGAATTCAAAAAAATACGCCTAGATGGCTATCGGGCTATGTTAAATATCGAGCCACTAGGAGGAGAAGGGGTTCCATTCTATGTTTTTGTATTTTGTTCCATAGTAGAGCAGAACAATTGGGAGTGGGAAATTATAGAGCATAGTAGAGGGGTTTATTGTTCTGTAGTGGCCTAATAGGCCACATGTCTCATATAAATCCATAGAGTGTGCCTTCTCCTTTGTACTTGCATTATTTCCATACCAGAGAAAAGAGAGCATAGAAGTCTCACCTTATAACTGGGTTTTTTTCTCGTAAGGGTTTCCTAGAGAAAATATTTGTGTTAACTTGTGGATGTTGTGTGATTGTATTTTAATTTTCTTTATTTTCCACATTTTATCTATTCCATACATAAGCAGAAAATCAGTAACTAAATATTCTGGAATGTAAGGGAATTTAACCTTCATAGTGTAGATTTTAGTTTTATTTATCAAATCTATTGTGACGAACTATTCTAGTGGGATATCCACAATAGCTTACAGATCATTAAGGCACCCATTGTTGATATTATGGTAGCTGCGAGAGGTATTTACCTCTACGTGTAAACCTGGCGAGAATAGAATACTCTGGAAATCAAGAAGAAACCCTAATGAGTTGGCTAATAACCCTAGAAGACTTGTCGGCTCAAGAAGATAATTTATATTAGGTTATTAGCCTCCAAGAGAAGAAGTTGGCAAGAAGAATTAATATATACTGAACAAATAGATACCCAGATTGAGAAGTCGGCCCAGGCAGTTAGCCAGAATTAGTATAAATACAGGAGGTCGGTTCTCATTTTGGCAGACAGTCTTAGAATTGCAACACCCAGTCTTGTGCACACTGCAGTGCCCAGTCTTGTGCGTAAGTTTGAGGAGTTTCCATTGCAGTTGCTCCAGCTAGCAGATCATGTTTGGCTTGGACTATCTCTTGGCTAGGGTTTGGACTATCTGATCAGCTCTTGTTGGTACGCTATCCTTGGGGAAAGGTGCGCTACCCTTTGTTTGGCTATCTAGCCTAGGATTTGCTTCCAGAATGATTCTCTGTCAAGGTTAAGGTGCTCGGAGGGTGGCTTCGGCCTATGATTGGGTGACAAGGGTATTTTAAATGGTAAAATGAGCACACATCTTTCATATTCTAACAGTTTATGGGCCCACACCTCCTTCATTCAATCTAAACACTGGAAGGAAACATAGTCGCTAGGATATTAAGCTCGTTGAGGAACTACCACTAGGGTTACTAGCAGAAGCAGCTTCCAAGACACTGTCGCTAGGGTTACTAGAAGAAGCAGTTGCAGAAACCCTAATCCTCTTGTTGAGGAACCTTAAGTGAATGGATTGACCTAATCTCTGGATAGATCAGTGTGCTCAAGCCTAGTGCATCTCCTGATACTCTCGGCAAGCCAAGACGTGAAGTTTGAGTTTGTGATCAAATCTAGGGTTTGACCAAGTCAAAGCAGGCGTGACTTATTATATGAAGTCAGAGAAAAAGTTAGATGGAGCCTCTAACTTCAGAGTGTGGAAGACAAGGATTGACCTCATCCTTGTTGAATATCATAAAGTGTTGAATATCATGAAAGGAAAGATCGTGAAACCAGAGTTTGAAGAAGGGAAAAAGAAGGAACCGCAGAATGTTGCAACTATGGAGAAGTTCAAAGACGATGACATTAATTCTATGAGTATCATAGTGGAATCCATAAAAGACCACTTGATACCCTACATCTCCCATCTTGACTCGTCGAAGAAGATGTACGATGCCCTAACAAACCTCTTCTTAGTCAGAAACATTGGACAAGTAATGAGTCTGAAGAATGAGCTCTGTGACATGAAGATGAATGATGATGACAGCATAACAT
>JZKD02S1648390.1:137574-148345 GCA_000966675.3 Picea glauca | reverse complement strand
GTCCTTTCTTTATTATTATCCAGCAAAATGAAGGGATACAACCTATAGCAAAACCTGTTGTAACTTCCTCTTCTTTCTCTCACAGTCTCCTCTCTCATAATACAATACTCGCCAATATACATAGCCGTAATACATTTCCCTCATAAAAGAGGGTTGCCTTCTAGGGAAAAAAACCCTAACATAATCTCTATTGTTAGATCTGTGACCTTATAATGAATGGTCCAGATTTACAATGAAATTACAATATACTTTTACAAGGCAATTTTTTCTTTGGAGGCTTCTCCCCCGAACCCCCGCTGGGGGCCCGCTTGACCCCGAACCTTGCAGAGGGGGTACCCCCCCTCTGCACTCCCCTGCATGGAAGAGTGTACATACTTCTGGGGTGTAAATACTTCATGGGGTATAAACACAGCTGAAAGTAAAAGACCTCTAAATCAGGAAGATAATCAGGCTCCACAACCAACACTGATGGCACTGGTGTTATCACAGTGAAGTGGAATGGGATTAGTGTAAGTTACCTTCAAAACTGCAAGAGTTTGTATCATCCATAAAATCTGAGTGCAACAGGTAGCAGCATAAATGTACTCTACTTCTATAGTTGATAAGGAAATAGATCATTGCTTTTTACTAAGCCATGCTACTAATGAGTCACCCAGGAAGAATGCTCCTCCACTGGAGTTTTTTCTCTCATCAACACAGTTTGCCCAATCTGCATCTGAATAAGTAGTTATCTGAAAATTCTGATTTTTGGGATACCACAGACCATAAGTCATTGTTCCCTTCAAGTATTTGAATATCCTTGTGACAACGACCAAATGACTTTGTTTAGGAGCAGACTGATAACGACCTACCATTCCAACAGCTTGCATTATATCAGGACAAGATGATGTGATGTATAGAAGACTACCTATCATAGAGCGATATGTCCTTTGATCAACATCCGATGAAATATCATATTTACTAAGCTTGCAACTAACCACCATAGGTGTGCTAACAAGAGAGGATTCCTCCATCTGAAATTTCTTCAACATCTCTTTCAAATATTTTTCTTGAAAGATAAATATTCTTGCAAAACTCTGATTTACTTGTAAACCAAGAAAATATGACAGTTCTCCTATCATGGACTTCTCAAATTTAGTTTGCATAGAGTTAGAAAACCACTAGATAGATGATTCATTAGTACAGCCAAAAATAATATCATCTACATAAACCAAAACAACTAGTAAATTATCACCTTCAGACTTAATGTAGAGGTTGTTGTCAACAGTACCTTTCTTGAACCCTTTGTCTTGTAAAAATATGTCCAGTCTATAAGACCAAGCTCGTGGTGCTTTTTTCAGTCCATATAAGGTCTTCTTCAGCTTGCAAACATAATTAGGATTATTTTTCAATGAGAATCCTTTAGGTTTCTCCATATATACTTCTTCCTCTAGATTTCCATTAAGAAATGTTGACTTAACATCCATCTGATAAACTTTAAAGTTCTTATGACATGAATAAGCAAGAAACATTATGATGGCTTCCAATCTTACCATTGGTGCAAAAGTTTCATCAAATTCCTAACCTTCAACTTGTGCATACCCTTTACAGACCAATCTGGCTTTATTTCTAACAACTTGTCATTTTTCATTAATTTTATTCTTGAACACCCATTTGGAACCTATTACATTCTTATCTTCATGTCTAGGGACAAGCTCCCAAGTATTGTCCTTCTCAATATGATCAAGTTCTTCATTCATTGCTCTAACCCAATCATCATGATGGCTGGCTTCATAAAAAAAATTAGGTTCAGTCATAAATAAAAAAACAACATGAGATTGTTCTGGTTCTTTAATCAATTTCCTTCTTGTCTGAACTCCTTTATTTATATCTCCAATTATCTGGTTTTCGGGATGATTCTTTCTAACAATTCTGAGAGGTGATTTTTCTTCTTTCTGTTGATTTGTGTTAGCCTAAGTATTCATATCTTCATCCGATTCATATCCTTCCCTTTCTGATCCTTGGACCTATTCATCTTCATCTTCAACTATATCTTATGTGCTTGGTTCAACACTGCTTACATTTATGACCGGGATTTCTTCATCAACTTTTATGTCTATACAATCAACCAGTTTATGCAGTCTCTTATTGTAACATTTGTACCCTTTACTATTTGTAGCATAACCCAAGAAGATACCTTATGTTACACATCAAAATTACTCAACTGGATAAGTGTCGCATGTTCCTCTCAACTGTTGTAAGTGTCGCATGTTCCTTACAACTTTCGCAAGTGTCGCAAGTTGTTCACAAGTGTCGCAAATGTTGTTCAAGCATACTGCCATAGTAACGACACAAAGGAGGCACTTAAGACATCTCATACACTTGATTTGGAGGAAGGAAAATGGTTAACTGAAGTCAAGGAACTCTTATCACCTGAAAGGAGCCCTTAAAATAGGGTTTTGAAGGAGAGCGCTCCCCTATGGCATCCTTAGGAGCGTTGGTGCTCCCCCACAAGCTAATGGGGAGCATTATAACAACAAACCACTTCATTGAGCGAGCGCTACCCATCCTTAGAGTGCTGGTGCTCCCCTTGAGCCTCCTAGAGAGCGTTATAGCGCCCTGATGCCTCTTTTGAGGGAGCGCTATCTAAATTGAGGCAGTGGTTGGCCCGTTGAGGAGAATAAGGGGAGGATGTCTCAAGTTTAGAAGGCAGTTGCATTTGAATTCTTGGTTCCATCAGGAGATCCCTGATCTAAGGAGGGGATCCCTCAACTTATTCTAAAGATAACTCAAGAGGTTAAGCTTCTCTTAACCTATATAAGCAGGCTCTATCGTGGTGAAAAGGGAGAAGAATTGCTAGCATGAAACCTATGATCTCATAGGAAACACACATCCAGTCAAAGGAGAGTGATCAATGAAGCTGCTATCATCCAGGTTGTGGATCTTTTGAGCAGGGGTTAGACAAAGGGGACTTGACGAAGCTATCGCATTCGCATCTACGATTGTAAGTATTGTTGTTGTTATTCTCATTAATATGACATGCTTGGCCTGTTTCTTTCTAGTTTGTGTTGATATTACATGAACTTATCATTGATAGATATATTTGTTTTCAAGCTAATATCAATAGAGTAGGAAGTGGTCGTGCTTTGTTTGTCTACAGGGCTCGTTGAGGAGTGAAGGATTGGAGCTCAACTCTGAGCGTGCAGGGACAAACGTCGATAAAGAGGTACCTCTATTCTCCTTCCTTCTCATGTATTAGTTTGTATGGATTTGAAAGGAAGTCAGTGTCCATGTTAAGCACTTTCTGTCTTAGAGTTAGGGTCTAGCTCTTTGAGGCAATCTACCTGTCCGTAGGGAGATTTTCCTACAACTAGAGATTTTCCTACAACAGAAACAGATTTTCGAAATGATTTTACGCACGAGGTCACATTCGGGTGAGCTATGGAGATTATCCCTCCATGGTTTAACTGATTTTGGTGGTCAGATCGTATTATGGGGATCGTTTAAAGGTAAATCCACAATTACTGCGTGGAAGCCTTTTAGTTGATTTCGGGCTCGATAGCCTGGCCGTACGTTCGGATCGAACTATCGACTGTTCCCGCCCAGGGGCTGACTGCGAATTGGTAACCTTAGTGGCCACAATATTTAGGGTCTTATCCAAGGTGATAGTGAAGGGAAGTCTCACTGTACCTGGAGCAGACATTGGTCAAACTCACTCGGGCTCCTTAGAGGGTAAATCCACAATTACTGTGTGGAAGATTTCACCAAGGCGTAAGTCCGTTAAGCAAGTCGTCATTGTAACTGTTCCACCCTATCCCAGCCCCTTCTTGACTTGATCACGCGACGTTGGATTTCATCACCAACTAGTACGTTCATCGAGAGAAGGTCATGTTTGCTTGGTTGTGATTCTTAGATTCTATTAGCGTATGTTGCTTCTTTTCGCTAGTTGGCCATAGATCTTTTTCGCCGACTCTTTTTCGCCAACATCGACCCTCCACGACATTCACAGAGGCTATAGGGACTTCCTCCAGAAAATATGGAAGGAAACACCCCTTTACCCCCTCATTCTATGGAGGAATCTCCTCAACAGAGCGAGGTTCAAGACACTACAACTCCCCAGGAAGAACTTCCCACTCCTTTAGAGAATTTTCAAATTGTTTCAGAGTCTCCGGAAGCTTTCCGCATTCCGGAGGGATATGAACGACGTGTCCTCCAACTGAATTCCGCTGGTGAATTTGTCGTCGTCAATCCTTCTGACATTCTGACTGGGTCTCATCAAAACCCTTTAGCCGATGACCCTTTTTGGACCGCAGACATTGTTCGAAGTCCACCGCGCATGGTGTGATATCTTTATGGAACAGGGATGGGTGCTGACGCACCTATTTCCTACACCGTACCCCTAAACCATTTTACCGGTACCATCATTTTTATGGCCACAACGCCCGTTGTTCTGAGCACATCATCCATTGGCCCAAGGTCTACTCTTCCCCTCCAGACGGCCCATTCTACAATAGTCCCTCACATTCCGACTATTCCCGTCAGTAATGCGGTGGTCAACCAAGCTGTGATTGGCACACCTGTAACACCAAGACCTACATCATCACTCCCTTTTGGGTACAGAGCATTGAATGCTCCCACTGCCACTACTAACCAAGTTGTACCGGGAAGTTCCATACCTATCCAACAACCCGGAGGGACCGGTCTTGGTGGTCCTAATCCACTCGGCAGCACCGGTCAGTCGCTTACGTCTGGTTCTCAAATTCCAGGAACTCTTCCTCAAGCTGGGGGGCATCATCCCACCAGAGGACAATTTCCATTTGGAGGGCACCCTCATGCTGCGGGGCAACCTCAATCTGGAGCCCACCATCCACCATACGGACAAAATGTGTCTGCCACACCCAATCCGTGGTATGTCCCTTTTCTGGGAAATCCACAGTTCTTGACAGGACACAATCCTCAAGCTCCACAACAACCCCCTTATGGACAAATGCAAAATCTAGCCTATAACCCTCAAAACCCATCCGGTTATCCTCCGCTCACACATGCTTCTCAAAACACCTCAAATCCTGTGTACCCTGGTCAACACCAACCTCATAAAAGAGGACCCACCAGTTATAATTATCCGCATAACCCAGTGTATGGTCCTACTGGTGTCCCTATGCCACACCAGCATTACCCACAAGTTAACCGACAGCTACCTTTTCTAGCTACCCTGGACCTTCCAGATTTGTCTCGGTTAACGAATGATCCTATTTATCATTCTCCAGTTTGGCCAGCTATTCCAGCTAAACTTCCTTCTGATATCCCAAAATTTGACGGAAAGTCCGGAGAAGACCCAAACAACCACGTGATGACTTTCCATTTGTGGTGTTCATCCAACTCCCTCATGGACAACTCTATACGTTTGCGTCTTTTCCAACGAACGCTTACGGGTTCCACGGCGAAATGGTATATTGAACTACCACGCGCATCTTTTCACGATTTCAACTCTCTCGCCATGTCCTTCCTCACACACTTCCAGCTACCCATTCGATACGAAATGGGTACTGAACTATTGACCTCCCTTCGTCAGACAACCTCTGTACACATCTCCGATCATATTCATGAATGGAGATGACGACGAAGGTTAATCAAAGAGGTTATTCCCGACCAATTATTAGCGGAATGGTTCACCAAATCACTGTTACCCCAGATCGCTCGTGATGTTGCCATGGGCGGCATGGTCACCGAGGAAGAAGCTATTGCCCGAGCCCAGTACTTAGACTTAGTTTATTCACAGTCTGGTACTTTGTACGAGTTGATACCAAATGCTACTCGTGCCACTAACAATCCATCCAAACCATCGTCTACCTCGCACGCGGATGGAGTTATTGGCTCCGTCAAGACCCAATCTACTTCCCAATCGACTGGAACAATCCAGCGGGCCACTTCGACACCCGCTCCCAGTTCGACAGCACCCTCTTCTACCCCCCCTCAAACTCAGGTCTCTGAGGTGAATGTGGTCCAATCAACCCCTTCACAACAACCTGGGGGCAAGAAGAAAGTGAGAAATAAACCAAAGAAAAACAATAACAATGAACAACCAAAAAATCAACCGCAAACCCCTGCTGCCGGGAAACAACCACAACAGAAACCGAAATTCCCGTGTCTCATTTGTGGTGACGATCACTATACCCGAGAATGTCCACATCATGATGAAGTGGCCAAGATTTTTAAGGGAAATTCACAACCCGCTGTGCTTACTCATCCTTTCCCGCGGCAACAATCTTTGGTTGCTCAAACCCACTCTAGGGGGCAGTTCCAACCAACCCCATGATGAATCCTCGACAAGTGCCCACATTTACATGTTTAACGGGGTTAATCTAACCACTTGCACTGCAACATATGACACGCCAGTTAAATCTGATAAGCCGAAGACTGTTAATGGTTCTTCACCGGACCCGTTGCCATCCTCTATTAATCCTTCGTCTGTTAGTCCTCCATCCGGGCCACTTCAGATTGAGAAACCTTCATTCGACTCCATTTTACGCCCTCCTAAGAGCACTATTCAGAAGTCTACCTTTAATCCTAGTTCACGGGATGCCCAAAACTACAACATCGTTGAAGATTTGGCTCAAGCTCTGTGTGCTATGTCTGCTTTAGAAGTTCTACAACACTGTCCTAGCCAACGTAGAACGCTCTTAGCTGCCATTGGCGCTTTTGATCTTGAGTCATCAAATAATCTCACGTTTAATTTGGATGATCATCAACCGCGACTCTCCCACCAGTTAGCTTTTCAAATCGATGTTGTTGTTCACAATCAACAAGTCCACAGAACTATCTTGGATGAGGGAGCCTCTACTTGTGTCACGTCTCTAGCCTGTTGGAAAGGATTAAAATCACCCGCCCTTAACAAATCCCCTACGATGTTACGCGCTTTCGATGGACGAGGTTTTCATCCACATGGACTGTTATAATCCCTAGTCGTTCAGTTGGGTGGAAAAATTGTTACCGTTGATGTCGAGGTGGTCGATGCCCCCCTCGATTACAACCTACTACTTGGAAGAAGTTGGTTCTATGCAATGACCATCGTCGCCTCGTCGGTGTTTCGATGTGTACAATTCCCCCATCAAGGAAAAATTTTCACTATCGATCAACTTGATTTCTGTACACCCGACGCTCGCATCCCTGTCACCAACAACATTCCTTTTTTGGGAGACCACCCAGTTACGTATGAAAGCGTTGGTGTTGGCTTATTGAAAGATTCTAGCCTTATGGGTACTTTCTCTACACCACTTCCACCTACCGCACATCATATTGTCGTTGTTAATATGATCTCGACTATGCCTTATCAATCCTTGGAATCATCTGATCCTTGGATTGTACCTAGTCCTCTGGAATTCGATGTGCTCAGTGACACCATGCCACTTAGCCTAGCCGAGGCCACATACGTAGCTATTCAATCTGCCTCTCCCTTTCTGAACAACCCACATTTGTTGGCACCTGATGCCTATTCGGTGCCCTCGTGGTTGGATTCCCTATCGTCTGTCGTTGATTACATTTCCCAAATTTTCCCTTCTGACGAATCTATTATGGAAATGCTTAGTATTGACGATCTACCTTGGGATGATAACCATCATCGATCTTCTTTTCTTCCGCCTTTGGAGGAAATCCATCAAGACATACACTTTGTCTTCCCCCCCCCGATGTTACCGATGCTCCGCAATCTCCTATCCTCACACAAGATACTCCCTCTGAGGGGAATATGGGTAACATCTCTACCATGATCGTTATTGATATTTCAATCAAAGAAGGTGACGTGGAAAACATTAATCTTGGTGCTAATTGCACACCTGAAGAAGTGGTCTCTTACGCTGCTTTGTTTAAAGAATTATGCGATGTCTTCTCTTGGAGCTATGAGGAAATGCTAGGGATCAACCCTTTGATCATCGTGCACGAAATCAAGACTTACCCTGGTGCAAAGCCTGTTCGACAAAAACTCTGCCCGGTTCATCCCAAGAAAATCGCAGTTATAAAGGCAGAAGTTGAAAAACTTCTAAAATATGGCTTTATCTACCCCGTCCCTTTGACAGAATGGGTCTCCAACCTTGTTCCAGTTGCCAAAAAGCAAGGGACCATCCATGTTTGTGTTGACTATCGAGATCTCAACAAAGCTTGTCCAAATGGAAACTACCCTATGCCCTTCATCGACCAAATCATCGATAATTGCGCTGGGAGTGTGATCTTCTCTTTCATGGATGGCTTCTCTGAATATAACCAGATTGAGATCTTACCTGCTGATCAACATAAGACAGCCTTTATCTGTCCATGGGGAACTTTCGCCTATTGAAAGCTACCTTTTGGTCTCAAAAATGTTGGTGCAACTTTCCAGCGGGCTATGTTGTACGCTTTCCACGACATCAAGCATATCGCAGAACCTTACCTCGATGACTTACCTGCCCACTCATCCAATCGATCCGATCACATCGATCACTTACAGGCTATTTTTCTTCGATGTCGGTTCTACCGTATCCGCTTGAACCCACATAAATTCATTTTTGTTGTCGAATCCGGTCGACTCCTTGGTTTTATCGTCTCTAAAGATGGGATCCGGGTGGATCCCTTAAATATCAAGGCTATCCTGGCCTTACCCTCGCCCACCAATTTAACCCAACTCCAAAGTTTGCAAGGCAAAGCGAACTTCCTTCGTTGTTTCATTTGCAACTATTCCTAGATAACTAAAGGATTCATGCGATTACTACAAAAAAACACCCCTTTCATCTGGGATGACACTTCCCAACGGTCATTTGATGCTCTCAAGCATGCCTTCACCCACGCACCTTTGTTACATCCTCCAGAGTATACAAAGGACCATATCCTTTACTTAGTCGCCTCCACTTCCACTATTGCGATGGTGTTAGTTCAGGAGGACCCCAACGGTGAAGAACATGTGAATTATTACTTGAGCAAGAGTCTATCTGGACCCGAACTTTGATATTCACATGTAGAGAAACTGGCTCTGGAAGTCATCGTCACTATCCATAGATTCTGCCATTACATCTTGTTACGCACCACCACGGTGATTGCGGACTCCAACCCCATGTACCACGTCTTGACACGTCAAGTACTTGGGGGAAAATATTCTAAATGGATCGTTATCCTTCAGGAATTCGATATTGAATTTACAAAGTCCAAAGCCAAAAAGTCCCTGGTGTTTGCAGAGCTTATCTGTGCTCTCCCTCATGCTGATGAAGACATTGAACCTAGATATTTTCTCCCAATGAAACTTTTTTTCTCATCAGCACCTCTGATCCTTGGTATGGGGACATCCTCCTCTACCTCCAAACCCAACGCTTTCAGCCCAACATTTCTTGTGAAGAACGTCGACGTATTCGCCACCACTCTCGTCGTTACCTTATCGTCGACAACACCTTGTATTGCCGTGGTATAGACACTATCCTTAGACGATGTTTGATTCATGAGGAGGCTGAACGTGTTCTGAACGATTTTCACCTTGGCACCTGTGGCGGTCACCTTTCTGGGATGGCCACAACCCAAAAAATCCTACATGCTGGCTACTTTTGGCCCTTGATTTTCAAATATTGTATCAAGGCCGTCAAAAAATGTCCACCCTGCCAAGTCTTTAATAAGAAGGCACACACCCACCCTACTACGTTGCACCCCATTATCGCCATCGACCCCTTCGCCAAGTGCGGTATCGATTTCATGCAGTGTAAGCCTACCTCAGCCGGGGGGCATGGTTATATAATCGTCGTCGTCGACTACTTTACCAAATGGGTTGATTCCTGAACGATGGTCGTACCGCAGCTCTATTTCTTTTCAACCATTTCATAACTCGTTTTGGTGTACCACGTGCCATTTTCACTGATCATGGTGCACACTTCAAGAACCAGATGATGAGAGAATTGCATGTCAAATTGGGTTTTCTCCATGAAAACTCATCCCCTTACTATCCTTAGGCCAACGGACAAGTTGAAGCCATCAACAAAGTCCTAAAAACCATGATCCAACGCATGGTAGGGGCAAACAAGACATCGTGGCATTTACAACTTTTCTCCGCTCTCTGGGCTTAACGCACTTCTATGAGAACCTCAACTGGATTTACTCCTTTCCAGTTGGTGTATGGCATTGAAGCCGTTCTACCAATCGAGTGTGAGATTCCATCACTCAAACTTAAATTAGAACTCCTGCCCCATACTTCTGCTGAAGAAGAACGATTCTTGTATCTATCCAAGCTGGACGAAACACGTCGTGATGCTACTCTCATTAATGAGGCACATCAAAAATGAATTAAGAGTTAATACGACAAATCCATCCACCCTTGGACTTTTGCAGAAGGAGACTTAGTCCTCGTTTATGACCAAGCTCACGATAAATTGGGGATAGGAAAGTTAGAACCTCTGTGGCACATTCCTTACATCGTGAAGCATGTTCTACATAGAGGTGCCTACGAATTAGTAGATTATGATGGAATTTCCCTGGAAGAGCCCCGAAACGGGCTTTACCTTAAAAAGTACTATGCTTAAATTACCTAGCATATGTACTTTGTACATTATTGTATTTTAGTTTGGTGTGTCTATTTCTTTCACGTGCTCAAGTCTTTACCATTGCCACTCATGACTGTGCTTTTGTTTTCATGCGCAGATGACGTCTTCCTTTCCTATCTTTTTCGGGATTGCGGATGGCGCTAGTCGACATACCCGGAACATTGCTTCGGCAGCATGGGTTATTTACCAATTTGACGAGGTGGTGAGTTCAGGAGGTATCTGCTTAGGACCAGCAACCAACAACA
>JZKD02S1648390.1:105164-123945 GCA_000966675.3 Picea glauca | reverse complement strand
CCCACGAGCCGACGACCCTCAAACTCTCGGTGAACTGCCGACCAAGATTGATTCCTCCGCTGCCTCGGACTTACTTCGGCAACGCCCACCAACTTGTTAGCACCACGGTCACGGCGGGGGAGCTCCTGGACTGCGATATCTTTTCCGCAGCGGGTTTGCTGCATCGCATCATATGGCCACACCGGGATGCCACCATCAGAGGCAAGTTGCAAAGTTATAACGAAAACCCCACTGTATTCAAGATGGACGGCACGATTCGCGACAACAGTGTGATGATGGGAAGCTCTTCATCATTTCCAATGTACGACAACGATTTTGGATGGGGAAGACCGGTTGGTGCAAGGAGTGGATGGGCCAACAAGTTTGATGGAAAGGTATCTGCATATCCTGGTAAGGAAGAAGGAAGTGTAGATCTAGAGATTTGTCTGCTACCTCCTTTCATGGCCGCCTTGGATACCGACCCACACTTTCTCGTCGCTGGCGAATAAGAATGTGTAAAGGTTCTCATCCTCTGGATGAGGCCAGCTGCTTTCCACAAGAGGATTTTTTTCATCAAATATTTTCAAAATTCCTCATTCTTCTATCTAAAAACTTGTGTTATTTTGGTGATTTACATTTACTTATCACCTGCTTTACTTTTAATTTTGGATTCATAAACTTCCTTTCTTTTTGGTGTGTGTGAGAATTAATAACAAATTTTATATAAAACTCTTTCCACATAAATCTGGGAAACTTTGCTCTCTAAATTTGATTTTACATCCTACAATACATCTATGGCTGAAAATTTGGTTGCCCTATTTCCTTTTTTTTTCACTTGTGGTTGTGGATGGGATATGAAGAGATAGGTTCTTAAGGTGCTTGCTATTTTCAGTTACACAATACATGCTCGGGTTCCAGTCAATTCCCAATCCCTATTGAGATCTTATTATTGGGAACTTTCTAGTTGGAAACTTAAGGATGTTTCAACTCCTCAGTGGTAATGTTGAAGTTGTACTCATGGATTTTTCTCCACTTTTGCTTAGTAACATTTATCCCTGTAATAGAATAATCCAATGCTAGTGGAGGTTTAGTGCAATTAATTGGCAAGCTAACTCCAATTCCATTGAACATTCTCTACGACACTTTCAAAACACTATTCACAATTTTCCAGAATGAAAATCACATTCGTTTGAAGCAATAAGGTAGAGGTAGATGCAACTTAAATTTGCATTGACAAAAATAAAATTACATAATCCATTTCTACCTATAAAAAACAATCTTCAATCCTTCCCTTTTCCCCCTTCTTTTATTTAACCTCATGCCACCCCCCACAAAGAAGGATTCACATTGTCCACTATAACTTATAAAAATCAACAAATGGAGAAGTGAAGAGGAGACCGATTCCTTATTAAAATTAGAGATGTCAATTTTGTGAAACCGCTTCATTCCCCAGAGGAATCAATGTGTACAACTTCCACCCTTAGGAAGAAATCCCATTATCCTTGGATTCTGCTTTATCCTTTGAGAGAGGATAAGGCTCCCTAAGTGGCACCTCTAGACAAGTAGGATTAACCTTCTTGAAATATTATGCTTGTGCAGTGTCTTCATCCCTTTCCTCTTCTTCAACTAGAAGAAATGTCCAACTTTTTTATTTAGATTTAGCCCATTTTTTCCATGAAGAATGAGCTCATGCATGAAGACAAGAATCATATAAATGTCTTGGAAGATGAAAAATTGAGAAAAAAAATTAGTGAAAGACCCTTAGGTTAATCTGAACACAAAGTTGAGAATATTTGCATAATTGAGTTATATATCTCTCAAAATATGTTTTTGTGTAGCAACCCTAAATATATGCAATATCCTCCATAAATATGCCAAAAATGTAAAGACAAATTGAGAAGATGAACCCAATCTAACATCTAAATAACAAATATAAAACTTAGATCAAATTCTGGAAAGTGAATCCCTAAATTATCCCAAAAAAAATGACAAGATCATTTATTTATAGTTTAATATATTACTTCACATTAAAAGGTGGTTATCTAATTTCTTCACAAACAAGTATTTTTTAAAATTGATTTTGACTTTAATAAAACAAAATGTTATTAACACGTTTACTTAAAAACCCTATAACATCTATATATCCAAAATCCAATTTGGAGCTAACATTTATATATCCAAATCCAATTTGCATCTATCATCTGTATTAAAACTTTACATTTACGACTTAGATAAAAAAAAAAAAAAAAAAAATCGATCTCCAATATATTAACCCTGTAATTTGTTACATTTATGATATACTTTGCACAGGTGAGAACAATGATCATACATATAATGAGCTGCTAACCAACCATCGGATAACACATCTTTTTTAACCAAAGAAATAATATAAGAACATGGACTTTCTTATCCTATAGGTGGTACCTTTATAAGTATTTGGTGAGTTTCCCACGACATTTAATGTTGAAAAAAAAAGGTGGTACCTTTATAAGTATCCCATGCATCCATTGTTGCCCTAAGTGATACAATAATGTTTTATACTTTTCAACTTATGAAAATAAATTTTTGAGTATGGTTAAGAGATTTTATATGGATAAAAGAATCATTGTAATATATGTGAAACACCAACCTATTGTCAGCGTTCGAAACTCTTTTACATGACTCAACAAGGAATTTGAATCTTCTTCCTCAAATACTAGTTTGTAGCCACGATGGTGCACTCTACTAAAATTCATGTTGAGGTTATGAAATTCTAAATCAATGACATTACACTAAGTTGATCATATGAGGATTGCACCATCTCCATACCTTCACCTGAAGGTTGAAACATGGCTTTGCTTTCTCATGGGTGTTGATGTCTCTTATGAAATCATTATCATCCAACTCCCATGAAATAATGGACCATGATTAGTACTTGCTAAAATATAATGGATTATTATCAGTACTTTCCATAATCATGTTATATGATCTAAATTTTCAAAAGGAAGCAGAGGTGTGGAATACACTTCCTACACTAATCAATGACATAATGTGCAGAAATTAAATAAGCATATTTGTAGTAATAAACAATATAGAAACATACAACCATTAGACAATAATTTCATGGGGAAAACCCTTCTAAGAGAAAAAAATCTACTCTTTAGAGCACACTCAATGTATTATTCAACAACTAAATGTTTACAATACATTACAAAGTCTATGTGCTCTCAACAAGGGTGTTCCACAATAGCATAAGGATTCTAGTGAAATTTTGGCAACATAAGAGTGAGTTAAAACTCACACTCTATTTACCTCCAACCGTAACACTCAATAAATAGGCATAACAAAACCATAAACAATTTATGGTTTTCCAATTCTACATGTTGGAAACCACCAACAATTATTTGGCCAATTGTTGTTAGTTAACATTCATTTCCTACAAGTGATCTACATTTATTCCCTACCACTACTCAACATTTAATCCTTGTTATCGCTTGGCATTTATTCCTTTCTATAGCTTTGCATTTATTCCCTACCCCTGCTCAACAATCATTACCTACTCCACGACATGACTACAATGTGTATGACACACCTAACTCAACATTCTCCCACTTGTCATATACATTACAAGAGCATAAGGAAGAATGCATCAAACTATGAGCTAACTGTTAGAGGCCATAAGGCCCATAAACTCATAGCACCACTTTTATTTACCTGTGCTCATTGGTTTCATCAATGCATCTACAACCTTCCACAAAGTGTTAACTTTCTCTAGTATCATTTTTCCACCTCTACTATGTCCCTAATGAAATGGTATTGGATATCTATATTTTTTGTCTTTGCATGAAAGGTTGGGTTCTTAGCTAGACAAATGGCATTGTCACTATCACATTGAACTGTAATGATTCTCTGACTCAACCCTACTTCTGAACATAGTTTCATAATCCAAATGGCCTCCTTATAGACATGAATAGTTTCCATATACTCTACCTCTACAGTGGACAAAGTGACCACAACTTGTCACTTTCTCATCCAACTCTCTGCTCCACCAAACAATCAAAACAGATATATGCTTGTAGATCTCATTCCATCTACATCCCCTACCCAATCAAAATCCACATAACCTTGTATATCCATTGAGTGTGGGTCCCTTGAAACATAAATTTTATAGACATTTGAATATTTAGAAGCACCTCACAAATACCTAAAGATCCTCTTGATTGCATCCCAATGTTCATGTCAAGGATTAGCCATGATTCGACTCAAAACTCGCATTGTTTGAGCAATGCTTGGTCTAATACAAACCATAACATACATCAAACTACCAAGTGCACTAGCATAAATAATGGAAGCCATATCATCCATCTCTACATGTGTTATAGGACATTGCTCAACTAAAAGTTGAGTTCTCACATAAACCAAAACACTCAATGGTCTACAATCTACCATGCAAAAATGTTATAGCACAAAGTTTACATACATTGGATCAACCAAAGATTTCTATTTGCACTATATCTCCTAATATCCATTCCTAAGATATATTTTGTAGCCCCAAGTCCTTAATATCAAATTGTGTTAAAAGTTGAGACTTAAAATCATGAATCAAATTATTATTGTTATAAAATAATAACTTATCATCTACATATATTATAGCGATAACAAGGAAATGACCACCATCATGTTTGTAATACACATAGTGATATGATTTGGATCTCAAAAATCTCAATCCCAACACAAGAGAATCAAACTTTTGGTACCACATTTTGGGAGACTATTTGAGAGTGTATAAAGACTTTTTAATTTGAAAACCAACGAGTCTTTACCTTTTTCAACATAGTGCTCTAGTTGTGTTATATAGATATTCTCCTTCAAGTCACTGGGTAGGAATGTTGTTTTCACATCCATCGGTTATATCTCTAATTCAAAATTTATTGCTACATGTAATAGGAGATTAACAAATGTTAATTGAACAACTAGGGAAAATATCTCATCAAATTCTATCCCTTCAACTTGGGAATATCCTTTTGCAACCAACATTGCCTTATGCTTTTCAACATTGCCTTATGCTTTTCAACATTGCCATCTAAACCAATCTTCTTTTTGAACACCCATTTACAGCAATAGATTTCCATCCATCAGACAAACATACCAAGTCTCATGTGTCATTCTTTCTAAGTGTAGGCATTTCCTCAAATATCCTTTTGCAACCAGCATTGCCTTATGCTTTTCAACATTTCCATCTAAACCAATCTTCTTTTTGAACACCCATTTACATAAAGATATTTTCATCCATCAGACAACCATACCAAGTCTCATGTGTCATTCTTTCTAAGTGTAGGCATTTCCTCATCCATCATCGATCTCTAGGGCTCCTTATCTTCGTTATCCATTGTCTCTTTCATAGTCTAAGATCGTCGATCTTAGCAAATGAAGAAAATATACATCTAAAACAAGATGGACTATAAATATACCTATTTGGTTTCCTTCTTTTCCAAGTGGACCTCCTTAAATTTGAGGTGGAGTTCATTCCCCCTCTTCTAAACTCTTAGAACCCTCCTCCTCACCAGGTCCATCATGAACTTCTTATTCATTTTTTAGTTCATATTTTTTTGGTCTTGAGTGGTAGTTGAACCATTGACTTCTTCTCATCCTCTTCTGGCTACACCACTGTGGGAGACGGATTAACTTCTATGAAAATAACATTCCTTATATACAAAAATATTCTAGTCACACGATCTCAAAGCTTGTACCCTTTCACACCAATGCCATAATCGATGAAGATACACTTAACAACGTTGTTATCCTACTTTGGTCAATTCTCCTTAGGCACATGATCATATGTCTTACAATAAAAATCATGAAGATGTTGAAGTGAGGGATTATTTCCTGTCCAGACATCCACAGGGATCTTATCTACAAGAGTTGATGTGGGAGACATGTTAATCAAGTAATATGCAACAACAACCACCTCTACCCAAAAATTCTTCTCTAAGTCAACTTCATTAAGCATACTCCTAGCTCTCTCCATCAAGGTTATGTTCATTTATTTTGCAGCTCCATTTTTCTTAGGGATATTGTAACGTTCCCCTAGCCCAACCGAGGGACATTATGGTGCAGAATACACATAAGAATGAAATTTATGCTAACTAAAGTAATTATTTTATTGTTAGTCAATTTCTTGTAGCTTACAACTACGAATTTAAAACATGTTTAGCTATTGTCTATAACCATAAAATAGATGCATCTAAAGCACACCAAATTAACATGAATGCATCTTAATCATTCACACATTAGCATATAAATCATTCTCAAATACAGACAGTTCATGCACAACAATAACACATGTAAATAACACGGCAACAAGATATAACACTTATCTTTCGAATATGTTGTGCAATCGGTTGCTTGGGATGAAAATTCCACCCAACCATAGATTGATTGTTCCAATTCTCAACAACCAGTCACCCTTGAGCCGAGGCTAGTAATCCACAAAAGAGGGTAGTCTCTCATAGTCCACTCGCAACTCATAACCCAACGGATATTCTCCTACAACTATCTTGAATTTTCTACCATCTCTCTTCCTCCTAACCTGCCCAACCCAAGGAATGCACCATTCGTTTATCAGGGATAATCCAAGGGATGTACCATCTGTTTATCATGATTAACCCAAGGAATGTGCCATTCATTTATCAGGGTCTCTCTGACACATGTAGCTAGGAATATCTCAACTAGGAACTCAAGGGAACTTGTTGCTAGGAAAACTACCAACAAACCAACAACAAACACTTGTTGTTACAGTGCAACTCACTCCGTAGTTCACTCTTTAGACCTGACAACCTGACTCTTCAATATTCATCTCCAAAACACTCCAAATACATTCCACCTTTCTCTAGAATTCACCCTCCATGGTTGCACTGGCTTCAAGCTCTCTTTCTTGCTTTCTACATTCTCTCATGCACAAAAACTTCATGTCTAAGAACTATTGTCCCAACCCATATGAATTTCCTCCCTTTGGCTTGCCTTTATTGAATCACACTCTTCCCTAATATGATTGTACTCAACCCCCATGTTCCCAATAACTTTGGGATGTGACCACTCACACCCACCATCTTACATGTTTTCAATGATTAGATTTGGGAACACTCAATCAGAAATTGGAAGGTTCATATACAAATGACAATTTTAGGAAAATGGGTTGAACTAATATACATGGGTGTTTCCCCCTTGGACCCCTCTTGGCCATTATCTTAGACACTTCCCCCTCTTTTGGATTAATTCATCCCCCATATCTTGTCCATGTCCCCTTAGCACCTGGCATCAAATTTTATTATTAAAACATAGAGATACAATTCACATATTACATTGTTTGGTCATAGCCACATATTATATCCACATAAGCATTAATTAAACTGGGGATTATAGTGGGGATGTTACATTCCCCCTCCCCTAAAATTGTGCATTGTCCTCGATGCACACTATGTCGATATACATATATGCAAATTTACAAAACAATACTTAGAAATAAAATTCTACAATTTCACAACTCTAGTAGCAGTTCCAACCATAATCTCGGGTTCCTCTCAACTCGTTGACCCACGGAATGCACCATTCATTTATCAAGGTTAAACCAAGGGATGTACCATCTGTTTATCAGGGCTAACCCAAGGAATGGGCCATTCTTTTATCAAAACCCCCAACATAGTTGGCTAGGACTCTGAGATCTGGTTCCAGAACTCTAGCTGCTCAAAATGGAGTCTTGCATTTTGTTTTCTTCAAAATTGTCAAAAATTTGCAGGTATTTTTCCCACATGTTTTCCTCATGCTCCCATGTAGCATCTTTAGGACCGTAGTAGGTCCATTGAACCTTTACCATCCATATGGCTTTGTTCCTGAGCACTTTGACTTTCTGGTCCAAGATGCATATTGGTTCCACCCGGAAATCCCCTGCGTGCTCCACCTGGATCACATTCCAAAAAATTATGTGGTTAGGATTAGGTACATAGTTCTTTAATAATGATACATGAAATACATTATGCACTCTTACGGATGCAGAAATGCTATCATGTATGCAACTAGCCCTATATTTTCTAATATTTAAAAAGGTCCAGAATATCCCACTGCCAACTTTGGGAAAATTCATAATCTTAGTGGACTTCTCTTTTCCTTCACTTTCAAAAACACATGTTTGGCCACTTTAAAATATCTGAAAACTCTATTCTTGTCTGCATAATGTTTCTTCCTATCTTGGGCAACCTTTAAATTCTGCTTTATCCTTGTCATCTTCTCTTCCATTTCCTTCAACAAATCTGGCCCAACAACTACTTTGTTTGTTGGATTATCCCAACTCACAAAAGTGTTACATTTTCTGCCCTACAATGCTTCAAATGGACTCATTTTCAATGAGGCCCGATACTCATTGTTGTAGGTAAATTCAACTAAATGAATATAATCTTCCCACTTTGATGGATGATCCATCACAGACATTCTAAGCATGTCCTCAATTATCTTGTTAGCCCTCTTTGTTTTCCCATCTGACTCTAGATGATATGTTGTGCTAAGATTTAAATTCATCCCAAATCCTTTGAACAAACCTTTCCAAAAATTTGAAGTAAACTTTGGATCTCTATCTGAAACTATTGTCTTAGGCACTCCATGTAACCTGACAACTTCCTTTATGAAAATCTCTGCAATATTTTTTGCCTTATGTGTGCTCTTCACTAGAATAAAATTTGTTTCTTTAGTTAATTTATCCACCACCACCATGATGGATTCATGTTGCTTCATTATTCTGGGCAGCTTTGTGATAAAATCAACCGTAACTACTTCCCATTTCCATCTGGAATGGGAAATGGTGTTGGTTGTGGAGCTTGATTATCTTCCTAATTCAGATGTTTGTTTCATCTGTTCTTGGACCCCATTCCCTAACGAAGGTGCTTGGGGGGGATTTCCCCCCCACAACTGTCGCCAGGGGAGCAACAATTTTTGTAACCCCCTTGGCGGGGGATTCGAGGGAAGCGCCCCCGAAGAGAAATTTTGGCAAAATTTACATTGTAAAATATTATAATTTCATAGTCAATTTGGACCATTCATTATAAGGTCGCAGATCTGACGATAGAAGTTATTTTAGGTTTTTTTTCCCTAGAAGTCAATCCTCTTTTATGAGGGAATTGTATTGTGGTTGTGTATTATTGCGAATGTTGTATTCTGAGAGAGGATACTACGAGAGAAAGGAGATGAAGTTACAACAGTTGAGCTATAGGTTGTGTCCCTTCATTTTGCTGGATAATAAAAAGGAAGGACCTGGCAATTTATTTGGTGGATGTATCCCACACTGGGTGAACCATGTATATCTATGTCTCTATTGTCTTGTGTATCTTCTGTGTTTTATTTCTGCATTTGTTTTATTTTGTTGCTCCACAATATTTTTTTTCTAACAAATGGATGCAATAACCCAACTAGATGCCTATGCTCAATCTTCACTTTCTAGCACTGTAGACATGTGGCTATGTAATTAGCTACTTCTTTCTTCATTCCCGACCAAAATTATAAATTAGTGGACTTCTCTTTTCCTTCACTTTCAAAAACACATGTTTGGCCACTTTAAAATATCTAAAAACTCTATTATTGTCTGCATAACGTTTCTTCCTATCCTGGGCAACCTTTAAATTCTGCTTTATCCTTGTCATGTTCTCTTCCATTTCCTTCAACAAATCTAGGCCAACAACTACTTTGTCTATTGGGTTATCCCAACTCACCAAAGTGTTACATTTTCTGCCCTACAATGCTTCAAATGGACTCATTTTCAATGAGGCCTGATACTCATTGTTGTAGGTAAATTCAACTAAATGAATATAATCTTCCCACTTTGATGGATGATCCATCACAGACATTCTAAGCATGTCCTCAATTATCTTGTTAGTCCTCTTTTTTTTCCCATTTGACTCTAGATGATATGTTGTGCTAAGATTTAAATTCATCCCAAATCCTTTGAACAAACCTTTCCAAAAATTTGAAGTAAACTTTGGATCTCTATCTGAAACTATTGTCTTAGGCACTCCATGTAACCTTACAACTTCCTTTATGAAAATCTCTACAATATTTTTTGCCTTATGTGTGGTCTTCACTAGAATAAAATGTGTTTCTTTAGTTAATTTATCCACCACCACCATGATGGAATCATGTTGCTTCATTATTCTGGGCAACTTTGTGATAAAATCAACCGTAACTACTTCCCATTTCCATATGGAATGGGAAATGGTGTTGGTTGTGGAGCTTGATTATCTTCCTGATTCAGATGTTTGTTTCATCTGTGCTTGGACCCCATTCCCTAACGGGGGTGCTTGGGAGGGATTTCCCCCCCACAATTGTCGCCAGGGGGGCAACAATTTTTGTAACCCCCTTGGCGGGGGATTCGAGGGAAGCTCCCCCGAAGAGAAATTTTGGGAAAATTTACCTTGTAAAATATTGTAATTTCATAGTCAATTTGGACCATTCATTATAAGGTCGCAGATCTGACGATAGAAGTTATTTTAGGGGTTTTTTCCCTAGAAGTCAATCCTCTTTTATGAGGAAATTGTATTGTGGTTGTGTATTATTGCGAATGTTGTATTCTGAGAGAGGATACTACGAGAGAAAGGAGATGAAGTTACAACAGTTGAGCTATAGGTTGTATCCCTTCATTTTGCTCGATAATAAAAAGGAAGGACCTCGTAATTTATCTGGTGGATGTATCCCACACTGGGTGAACCATGTATATCTATGTCTCTCTTGTATTGTGTATCTTCTGTGTTTTATTTCCGCATTTGTTTTATTTTGTTGCTCCATGATATTTTTTTTCTAACAAATGGATGCAATAACCCAACTAGATGCCTATGCTCAATCTTCACTTTCTGACACTGTAGACATCTGGCTATGTAATTAGCTACTTATTTCTTCATTCCCAACCAAAATTATTGGCTTCTTACTGCTGCAATTGTCTTCTGATATCCTGGGTGTCCAACATATGGCACATTATGCATTTCCTTTAGAATTTTGTTTTTCATCTCACTAGAATTTGTCACATACCTTGCCTTTGTACATGAGAACCCCATCTTCTTTTAGCTCATAACAATTAAATTTCTGCTGAAAATTTCCTTGTTGTAATGTTTCTTTTATTTTCACATATTGTTGATCTAAATTTGTGGTTGCAATAATTTGATCTTTTAGATCTGTCTTGTACATGTTGATGGCTTCCACATGCACTTCATGAGCTCTCCTACTAAGTGCATCAACCACTTGGTTTTATTTACCTTTTATATGCCTAATTTCGAAGTCATATTCACTCAGAAATTCCAACCATCTAGTTTGTCTAGCATTTAGTGTTGGTTGTACAAACAAATGTTTCATACCACATTGGTAATTCCTCCACATTTCTTACCCATAAAGTAATGCCTCCACATTTTTAATGCATGTACAATACTTGCTAACTTTAGATCATGTGTGGCATCATTTCTCTCATGGTCCTTTAGTTTTCTAGACTCATAACATACCACATGATCCTTTTCACTAAGAACTCCACCAAGCCCTTCTTCGCATGCATCAATGCACACAACCAAATATTTATTCAGGTACACAATCTTCAATATTGGTGCACTTGTCAAGATGTATTTCAGTTGTTGAAAGCTCTCTTCACACTTGGAATTCCATTCAAATTTCACTACCTTCTTTTGCAAAGAAGTGATTGAGCTTACAATCTTTGAAAAGCATTTTATGAACCTTCGGTAATAATCGGCAAGACCCATGAATGAGCTTAATTATATCACATTCATGGGCATTGGACATCCTCTAATGGCCTCTATCTTCTCAGTGTCAACTTTTATCCCTTTCGCTGAAATTATATGCCCCAAGTAGTGAATCTTCTTTTGGTAAAAGATGCACTTACTTAGCTTAGAATACAATTTATGCTCTCTTAGAAATTGCAACACCATTCTTAAATGTTGTTCATGCTCCTCTTTGTATTTAGAGTAGACGAGTATATCATCTAGGAACACAATCAAAAACTTGTCTAGGTACTCCCTAAACACTCCATTCATCAAACACATAAAAATTGTTGGGGCATTTGATAGCCCAAATGGAACTACCGTGAATTCATAATGCCCATATCTTGTTCTGAATGTTGTCTTGTTGATGTCTTCTTCCTTTATCCTTACTTGATGATAGCCTGATCTCAAGTCAATCTTCAAAAATATTCTTGCACCCTTCAGTTGATCAAACAAATCATCAATTATTGGCAAAGGATACGCATTCTTTATGGTGACCTTATTAAGTTACATGTAATCAATACACAACCTTAAGGTTCCATCTTTCTTCTTTACAAAAAGAACTGAGGCTCCCTAAGGTGACACACTTGGGCGTATACACCCCTTCTTCAAAAGTTATTCAAGCTACATATACAACTCTTTTAGTTTTGGTGTGTCCATTTTGTAAGGTGTCTTAGACACTGGGTAGCTCCTAGCACTAAATCAATAGAGAAATCAACGTCTCTCTTTGGTGGTAGTCTCTAAATTTCTCTAAAAACATCTTCAAAATCCATCAAAAATGGATGGTCTTCAATGCTTGCCACTTTGTCTTTGGTTGCCTCCTCCATATGGGATGCAAACATCTAACATCCTTTCATGAAGCTCTTCTTCAACTGCATAGTTGAAATCTCTCTAACAACTACAACTCTTTGAATTCCTTGAATCTTTCCTCGTTTCCCTTCCTCATCAAATGAAAGTGATTATCTTTTTGTAACAGTCTAGGACATCATGATGTTTTTCCAACCAATCCATGCCAATTATAAAATCATATGAACCCCATGGTATGGTGTTTTCATCCACCTTTTTGTTGAGTCCATTCATCTCTATCGGACAATCTTTAACCAACCAATTGATTTTCCTCTTATCCCCCGTGGCTAATTGCACTAACCAAGATTTCTTATGCTTACTTCTTTGCAAGTGAAATATTTCAACAATGTTAGCATTTATGTAACTATGGCTAGCTCCAAAATCAATTAAAATTGTTATGGTATCATTATTGATCTTACCTTCCACTTCAATCATGGGAGATTGATATTCAACTTGCTTGTTATCCAAGGCTGCATAAATCCTTGGCATGATTCTTCCCATGTCTTCCATTGGTTCTTCCTCTTGAATGTTGTGGACAGTCCTCATTATTTCTCCTTTGTGATGGAAATCCCTATATAGATGATTTCCCTCACATCTTCAACATTGCACCAACTGCTTCCTTGGTCTTTTTCCAAATGAATCTATAGTCTTGTGTTCATTTTGTGCGACTTGACCTTGTTGATTTGCTTGGGAATTATTCCTGAAAAAAGGGTGGCTTAAAACCCTTCTGCCTTTGATCATTTTTACCCTTCTGGGTTATCATATTGAATCTTCTCACTGTAGAAAGAGGGTAACCCACTCAGAAACCTTTGGATTTTGACCTTCTCATCCTTGATGAAGTCAACATACTTTAACAATTAAAAGAAACACTTCTCATATTTCTCCATTGTCATGGTTCCTAACTTGAGTTCAAAGAACTCTTTCATCTTTCTTTCATAGTAATGCTCGAACAAATACTTCTCTTGGAAATATACCTTGAACTGCCTCATTGAGATTATTTTCTCATCAAGGTTTTTGGCTTGCTTAAGATGATCCCACCACATGGTTGCCTTCCCTTGTAAGTGGTAGGTGGAAATTTTAGCTTCTACCCAGGATGGGTAATCATGTAGCTGAAAATATTTCTTCATTTCCAACATACAGGCCTCAACATCTCCTTTCTTGTGCTCACCATTGAAAGTTGGTGGCTTAATTTTCCTGAGTTCACCTTACAATATGTCTGCCTCAGTTCTTCTCCTTTGCCTCCAAACAGGAGACACACTTGAGGTGCTCCCTAGACCTGAAATTGCATGAGTTATTCTAGTGGAATGCCTTGGAGAATGATGGTGTCTACTCATGCTTCTTGATTGCCTATCATTCCCATGATCATCTTTTTTGTTATGGGATCTTCATGTTGATACTTGTCTAGCACTAGTTGCTTGCTTGGTGCCAAAGTCCTTGTTAACTTTCTTTTGTAGAATATTTAGGCTTGAAGTATCTCTTCTTGAGCCTTCATGATCCTCTCATTATCGACCCTATAGTTCTACACTTCTTTTTGCAGGATTCTCATAGTTACATTCTCATGTATGTATCTTCTCCCATTAGACTCAATCTCAACATTACCCATGTTGGTATGAAGATCTCTAATTTCTTCTTCATGGTTGTAAAACCTTTGAGCATCCCCCATGTCTCTAGTCCTCATGTAGGAACTAAAGTCTTCTTTTATGTATATCTAATTCTACAAGAATGTGCATGCAATAATTTATTGTTAGAATTAAGCATATTGCAAAATATTTATCAATTAGATTACAGGTCATTCTTCATTTTAAATTATGAAGAATATTAATGCACTACTCCCAAGTAGGATTCATTAAATGCATTTTTTTCCGAAACAAATTTCCAATGACTGTCCTCATGCCTCAATATGAGTTCTGAGCGAAAGGTTACAACAATTACAAGTTGCAATTTCCACTATTTTGCTTCTACATAATTCACTTTTATCACATTTGAAGAAAATATAATGCCCAAATCAAAATCATCGGTTGACAAATCTCTTCTACTCCTTAAGACCTTTCCAACAACTATTTTTTTGCTCCAATCGAGCTCCGAGATGAAATTTATGGTGGCAAAACAGTGAAGGAATATTCATTAGCACGTGCAACATAGTAGCAATGCTCAGCAATCGTCCAATCATTTCTTGATTAGATCTTCGTCGTTGATCTGTCTTAATGGATTCATCGTAGATCTAAGTCACATATCTTCTTCATTTCAAGATTTTGCATTCTCCAATTTGTACCCTCTAGTTCCTCTGCACTCACTTTGCACCTATACTTAGATTCCTTTCCATTATTTTCTCCGCAAGTCTATGATACATCATGAGTCATCGGATCCCTCACTCTCTGGCCATCCAATCTATGACACATGGTGACCTCATGGCCACCCGATTTATTCTCCATACTTAGTCATTTTCTCATATATCACTATGGGTGGCAGGTCTAAAACACTTTCCAGGCTCTTATATCTATGACCCTGTCCCACCGATCCACTCTTGGTACTTAGTTGATTTTCAATATTTTGTTGCGGGTCCCCGGGTCTGCAGGGATACCTCACTTCTTCACATAGCCCCAATCCTCCGTCGTGTTCACCACCTCAATGACATCTTGGGACTTAGTCGATTTTCCACTTCTTATCATGGATTTAGGTAATCCCATATTTATTTCAATATTAAAACTCCATCCACCTGTCCACCCAACAGATCCTTAAGACTTAGATAATTTCCAAGATCTTATCGCAGTTTCATGGGAATGACAATTGGATTGCCACATGGCTCCACATCACCTTCCAACTGTCATCCCATCCAACATGTACCTTCCACCGTGGCAGTACATGTATTTCTTCTACCACATCAGCTAAGATGTGGCCTCCACGTCATGCCAACATCATCATATGGAAAAATACCCAGATCTTTTTGATTTTGCTTATTTTCAAAATTTTCCAAAGAGGCTCAATTTAGCAATTATTTTTGTGGTCGCCATTAGAGATTTAATTAAGCTCAATACATCCAAATTGGATATGTACATACAAATTTGACCCCCCCAATATTCAAATTCATCTCTTGCACATTGAATTCATCTTGAATTACTCTGTGGAAATTGGTTCATTTTGTCCAATCTAGCCTCAATTTGTCATGGTCGCTCTATAAATTCAACTTTTGACCATCTATAGGCCCAAATCTGCTCAATTAGAGCCTGAATTTGCTTATATTTAATTTATGGTCTCAATTCTTTCAAATTATTTGGAAAATTCCTTTAATTTCACTGCAATAACTTTATCAAACAGTTTGCAGATATTCTCTCTCACACATATTTTTTCAAACAGTTTGTCTGCATAGTCTGCATTTTCGATTCTACGCTTTATTAATCGGACCATATAGGCTAAGTGTCAAAATTGGAGCTTTGATACCACTTTGTAACATTCACCTAGCCCAACCGAGGGACATTACGGTACAAAATACACATAAGAACGGATTTTTTGCTAAGTAAAGTAATTATTTTATTGTTAGTCGATTTTGTGTAGCTTACATCTATGAATTTAAAATAGGTTTAGCTATTGTCTATAGCCATAAAATAGATGCATCTAAAGTACACTGAATTAACATGAATGTGGCTTAATCATTCACACAACAACATATAAATCATTCTCAACAACCAATCACCCTTGAGTTGAGGCTAGTAATCCACAAAAGAGGGTGGTCTTTGACAATCCACTCACAACTCATAAAACTCATAACCCAATTGATATTCTCCTACAACTATCCCGATTTCTCTACCAACTCTCTTCCTCGTGACCTTCCCAACCCAAAGAATGCACCAGTCATTTATCAGGGATAACCCAAGGGATGTGCCATTTGTTTATCAGGATTAACCCAAGGAATGTGCCATTCAGTTATCAAGGTATCTCTAGCACAGGTAGCTAGGAATCTTTCGGTTAGGAACTCAAGGGAACTTGTTGCTAGGAAAACTACCATCAAACCAAAAGAAAACACTTGTTGTTACATTGCAACTCACTCTAAAGTTCACTCTTCAGGCCTCACAACCTGGCTCTTCAATTTTCAGCTCCAAAATTCCCCAAATACATTCCATCTTGCTCCAAAATTCTCCCTACATGGCTGCATCAGCTTCAATCTCTCTTTCTTGCTCTCTAATTTATCTCATGCACAAAAACTTCATGTCTAAAAATTGTTGTCCCAACCCATACAAATTTCCTCCATTTAGCTTTCCTTTCTTGACTCACACTCTTCCCCAAGTTGATTGTACTCAACCCCCATGTACCCAATAACTCTAGGATGTGACCACTCACACCTACCCTCTTACATGTATTCAATGATTGGCTTTGGGAACATTCAATCAAAAATTGGAAGGTTCATATACAAATGACAATTTTAGGGAAATGGGTTGAACTAATATACATGGGTATTTCCCCCTTGGACCCCTCTTGGCCATTATCCTAGACAGTTACCCCTCTTGTGGATTAGTTCATCCCCCATCTCTTGTCCATGTCCCCTTAGCAACTGGCATCACATTTTATTATTAAAACATAGAGATACAATTCACATATTACATCGCTTGACCATAGCCACATATTATATCCACATAAGCATTAATTAAACTAAGGATTATAGTGGGGATGTTACAGGTATATAGAGTTGTCTTATGTCTCTAAATATCATTCTCCTTGCAAAACTTATCAAACTCTATAAAACAAAAATCACTGCCATTATTAGTCATCAACACCTTTTCCTACTAGTGTGATTTTCCAAGAGATCTTTGAACTTGTTAAACTAGCTAAAAACCTTAAATTTAGTTTTAAGAAAATATACCCATGTCCTTTAGTAGAATAATCATCAATGAATGACACATAATACAAATCCTTAGAAATTAAAGGAACATTAATTAGACCAAATACATCAAAATGAATTAAATTCAACAACCCAGAAGATTTGTGAGAACTAGAATAAAATTGAAACATGGTTATGTTTTCCATATATGAAATGTTCACAAAAAATAAATTCAATACCACAATCATTCAATCCATCGACAATATGTTTTTTTTCAAGGCACGTAGGCCCTTCTCACCTATATGGAACAATCTTTGGTGTCATAGCATTTTCTTTGCAAGTAACTTAATTTCTTAAGCAAGAGAATATTTAGTTACTCATATAGCATGACCATAAGAAGTAGATATAGGTTCTGATTACGAAGGTGTAGATCATATAGATCTATCTACTATAAAAATTAAAGAACTATTACATTGAATAGTGTATGCATTAAACTGGAACAAAGTACCCACATGAACACCCTCAGAGAGTACCATAGCTTCTTGGACCATCTTACACCCTTTTTCATAGAAAACAATCTACATACCCCACATCATTAAGTGATCTTACTAATAATAGATTTCATTCCAGAACCGAAATGTAAAAGACTCAATTCATACCCTTTACTTTATCATCAATGTATCCGATCAAGACTCTAACATGACCAACTATGATGAGAGAAGAGTCATCACCAAGGTATACCATCCCACCATCATATTTATCATATATTGAAAACCAATGCCAATGGGAAGTCATATTGAAGGAATCTACAGAGTCTATCAACCATGCACTCTAGCCTGCATGGATTGCCAAAGCTACAACAAAGGCATCTCCACCATCCGCATGAAAATATTTTTCATACTCATCATCAAAATTATTGTTTTCTTTCTTATTCATATTTTTCTCTTTCTTGCAGTCTCTTCTCAAATGCTTGACCTTGCCACAATTTCAACATTTTCAATTAGGAGAATTTTGAGATACAAAATGGGTCTCAAAACAAAACATTTACTATCAAAATCGACTTTACAAAAACCAATCACATTTTAGAGGATGACATTATCCCCAAGGGAAGAGTTGACATTGCTTGAGTTAAAAATGTTTATGTGTCACATTCTATCTAATGAATAACAACCAATAGTTAACCTTGATAATGTAGCAAGTAAAACACTCATAATGAGAAAAATACTTATAAATTACTTTTGAATATAATATAGATATGTTAATAAAATAAAATACTTTTGAATATATAAATAAATAACTAATTCAAAATTCAAAAATATAATACATAAGTTATATATATTATTCAAACTTTATTTTTTTAATTACA
>JZKD02S1648390.1:78199-103388 GCA_000966675.3 Picea glauca | reverse complement strand
TTGTAAATATAATTTATGTATTCATTTTTTTAATTAATCACACTTTATATTCCTTCCATTTAAAAAATAAATGTATGATTCATCACATGGGTTATATTAAAAAATTATTAGATTATTATTTATTATATGAGTGTTACTTTATGAATACTACATTTTTTATTAAAAGTAATTCATAAATTCAAAAGTATTTTTATTTCTAGTCACATCAATAGAATATTTTTTTTATTAGTTTTATTTTTAGACATTTTCAATTTAACTTAACCATAGTTATATAGATAATAGTGAGAGAAGAGAGTTGTAAATATACCTTATTTACAAAATGACTAACTCATAATTTTTTATTATATTTCTTAGCAAACCCTTTTTAGACCTTAAAATTCTCCTAATGGTGGCCTTGGACTTTCAAACATACTTATCTCTCTCAGTGGATTTGGATATTTCATTTTCTCTCTCCTTGTTTGTCTCCTTTAATCTTCCTTGAACAACAATGGCCTCATTGGTAGATTCAAAATCTTTCTGCCTCACCTCCTATGAGAATAAAGTTAGACACGACCTCATCAAGCACTAATGTCTTTATGTTGCTTCCAATGACCATTACTAGGTTGTCCTATGTGTTGAAATTCCCTATCACAACACCTAGGTATCTTGTTATCTAGTGATTTCCTTGTTGTTAATCAAATTAGTAGCTCAAAAAACAACATACACTTGCTGGAATAATCAACTCAAATAAATATAGCGGAAGCAATACTAGAAAGAAAAATCTCAACCACAATACACAAAGATATTATGCCCATCAACTAAGCTTATCATTCAAATAACTTCAAAGCTTACAAGGGATCCCTTCATGGGAAAAAGGTCCACTGAGAAAAGAGACAAGGTACATCAAAACTTGTCTGGTTCATCTACTGCCAAACCGCCCAACACTTTTGTTTTGTTGTTGTATGCTCATGTACGACTACAACGTGACCTCTACGTTGATACTCGCACTGTACCGTGTGGCCTGTAACATAATAATTTTGTTATCCACGTGACTTTTACATTGATACTCACATTATCCACGTGACTTGTACATTGATACTCGCGCTATCTACATGACCTGTAATAGAATACTCTAGCTATTTGTGGTAGCCAAATCCTTATGTTGCACACTTTCCCTCTCTCCTCCTTTGGCCTAGATCTCTAGATGAAAGTCCTTCTTCACCTATCCAAGATCTCTTTGAATAACATTCCTTTTTTATCCAACCCTTGAGCAAAATTACTTCTTTGATCTCCAAAGGTATCAAGTATCTCCTCCTTCACCCTTTCCATTCTTTCATAAGATTTAGTTATGACCTAACCCTAATATCCAAAGTGATTGACAGCCGAGATTACTTCTCACCTCTCTTGATATCAATGGATAATATTTAATTCATTAATGCTAATTTTAGAATTTCATTAAATAAAACTCAACTAATTAATAAAATCACTTTAATTTAATGATTCCTTTAATTAAAGTAAAGTCTCGAGGTAGAAGGCTTTGGACAACTTCCACTCATTTAGACACTTAGACCTGTGCAAAATTACATGTATAATGCTACAAACATCAATAGTCCCTCTTAGTGAGGAAGGTATTTCTAAAATAGCCACATGGAACTGGTTGTCCCTCTGATACTGACACAATATCCTACACATCATCCTTCCTCATAGAATCCCTCCAAACTTGCTAATTTGTTGCTTCCTCAATACTGGAAGACTCAGAATCGATGATGGTACTCGTTAGCGCCATATAGTTAAGAAAATTCCTTGGAGGCATTCTCTCCTTGGTTGTGCTCCTAGGAACCTCAACTTTCTCATGGACATCCCTCAATGTCATCTCGTACCAACTAGGTCTCTTGATAGAACTAGAAGGGGCTAACTCTCTGATCCGAAAATGATCTTTGAAGACTTGGTTGAGTTTTAAGCATGTGTTCAATTACCATTTATGAAATTAAGAGAAGAAGAAGAACTTAATGAAAGAATATTGTAGCGATCATAAATAATGTAGATCATAAAGTAAACATAAAGAACAACAAACCACAACAACATGGTTGTTAATGGAGTTCGACAAGATTGCCTACGTCTCCAGGCCTTTGTCTCAGTGGGGGAGGATTTCTTATTAATATTCAATGCTTTTAAAGTACATAAAATTTGCATCAAAAAGATTAAAATATGGTATGGTTGTGTTCCTCTTGACCTCAAGAATCCAACACAACTGACAACACTGAAAAAGGTTGAGCGTAGCTCCCGGAATTGGCCTCCAAAGTTCGCTTCCTCAATGGTTTCCCTGCATAAAAATGGTTTCAAGCTTCACAAACTCATCATCATTTTACTAATGTGAACCTCTTGAACTATCAAAAACCTCTGATTTATATAAATCTTGAGTTGGGGATCCTATCCCAACTTCCTCCCAAGATCTATCCTCGAAAAGGGATCCAGATCCTTAGTTTTGGGGAAAAAACTCCCAAAATCAGCATAAAAAAACAAAAAAAATCGATATAATATAGTTACAAACCCAAATTGGGAAAAATATGTGCCATCCCCTTAATTCTTCAGGCTCTTGGTCATATGGGAATGGCCCATGTGGCCACGCACTTAAGAGTTGACACCCTAAACTTCCACCCATGGCTCATGCTCACGTGGTGAGTGTCATGTGGCTGAGCGTTGGCCCTTGCCAACTGAGGCCTATCCCCAAAATCGCGCCAATCCTTTAACTTAAATGACAATCCTGCCACATATTTTAACAAGTCTCAATATAGACCGTCGGTCCATCAGTGATTTTGAAGTCTTGGGCTAGAGGATAGGTCGAGTGTTCGATTCTCAGGAGGTAACAAATTTTTGACCCAACCAACATTGGCTAAATATGGGGTGCCATGTGGCACCCTCTGATTAGGCCATGTGTCACCCTGTGATTGGACCGTACATTCTAGTCACCAACATAGTCAGCACCATGTCACCATCATGTCATCCTTCCATGTCACTGTCGTACAACCATGTGTCGTACCCTAAACCTACCATGTCAACATCCATACTGCTAAGCCACCTGCCCAGTCACCTACCATGTCAGCAACTGTACAACCCAATCACCCTACCACATTAGCATCTGTACTTCTAGTTGTCATCCGTACTGCCATGTGTTGGCCTATCATTGGGCCACGTCAGCATTACGTACAACCACGTGTCGCGTCTGTACAGTGTCACATGTCAATTTTTTATTGGTCCACATCAACCCCTGAAAATGCCAAAAATGAGTGACACGTGTCACCTCCTCATGCTTTCATGAGTCCCTAATGATGTCATCATGACGTCGTGCTGACATACTGCTGACATCAGCGTTACAGCCTATTGACTTTAACCAGTTGACATTTTTTGCATGTTTGGGAAATCGATCAAAATGCGATAAATTTCTCATACGATGTCCATTTTTGGAAAAATGTATATGGCCGGAATCGACGCAACGATCTTGACGCAATGGTGTTGGTTTCATCCGATTCCAAGAACTTTGTTTTTTAGGCCTTCTTGGATCCATTTTGGATCATGCCTCCCCACTAAGACCTTTTGGTCCTCCAAAAGGATATTAACTAGTCATCAAGTGTGGGATAGACCACCCCACTTGTCCTTTGTCTTTAAACTCTGTCCTATGCACCTGTAGCATCATAATAAATTGAAAAACAACCATGACAACTGAAAGCATATTGTTAGCCACTTGAGCTCATTCACATCTTACTAAAGCCACTACCATCCATGTTGAAAACATTAGCAGCGATAACATCATAAATATGATTGCAAATGAACTAATATGTTTGATGTGTTTGCACAACATTAGCTTATCTTGAAGCAAAGTATGATTGAATTTCCTTTCTACAAACCTCTCATGTTCATACTTAAGATCAACTGCTTTACTTGGCACAATTATAGGCGTGTTGCTTGCATAAGCTACCTTCCTTAATTGTTCCATTATTTGAAGAGATTGATTTGCTTTTAAGTGATGAGCATGTATAACATATTCATTGCCTTCTTTAGTTAAGTGATATTGATTATGTTCCCTGTAGAAGATTGGTTTACGATCATACACACAAGGGTTGCCTAAGACCATTCCACATTCATTTAATGACACCACATCACACGTTACCTCATCCACAAACTTTGATAAAATTGCAAACCTTAAAGTGCATTTCTTTGTTATGTGCAATTTATGATTGTTGCTTATCCATTTAAGTGAGTAAGGTTTATGATGTAGCTTAGTTGTCAATCCCAATTTTTTAACCACTTCCTTTGAAATCAAGTTAGATTGAGATCCATTATCTATCAATGTATCGATATTAGTATGTTTCATTATGACACTTATGTGAAACAACTTACTTCTAAAATCATATCCATCACCAATTTTACATGTCAAACCAACTGTTGTGATTTTAGTCTCATCACCTGAATCATACCCCAAGTATGTTGGTTGTGTTGTTGTTGCAACTATTTTCCTCCCTTTCCTTTCTTTGAACCAGTTCGGTCTCTTCCTTGGATGAAATTTACAACAATGGTCATCATCATGCCATGTTTTCTTGCAATGCTTGCAAGAGAACTTCCCTTCCTTCATGGTCGTTGAACTTGCTTTCTTTCAATTCCCCTTTCGTTTGTCTTCTTTCCTTGAAGATGATTCCTCTGATACACCAACTCTTGTTTTCCTTGATTTAATGCATGTTGCTTGAATAGAAACCTCATCAATATTAGTAGGTCCAAACATAAATACAATGTTATGAATATGTGCAGGTAAACCTCCTATATACTTCATAAGATTTTCTTGCACATGTAATGGAATATTTAACATTAATGCCATCTTACGAAATTCATATGTGTATTCTTGCACCGTTTGTCCTTTTCTTAGTTTAGGACTTTTCCATTCAATTAAAGATTTTTCCTTATAACCAAAGGATAAAACTGGTTTCTAAGTGAAAAAACAAAATCTTGCCATGATGGAAATACATTACCAACTTGTTGAGTACCATGTTGCAACTTACTCTGCCACTAGATGAGTGTTGTGCCTGCAAGACGAAGCGAAGCCAACTTGATTTGGGTTGCCTCATCTTTGATTTGTTGCACACTGTAATAAACTTCCATCTTTCTAACCCAGTTATCAAGCCTCTCAGCATTGACTTCACCATCAGACACGAGAAATTTGAATTTCACATCAAGCTTAAGTAATGGCATATCATGTTTATGTTTATGGGAATCTTTTCTTGTGGTAGAAGTTGCACTTGTACTTGAAGAAGAACAAGAATATGATGAAGATGGAGGTGAAGGAGGAGGTTTAGGAGGATCCTCTCCTTCTTCACTTTTGTCTTGTTTTAAATATTCCCCTTGGAAAGGCCTCTTTTGTTCCAAGTAATCATCATATAAGACCTTTAGCATCTCAAACATGGCGAATAAAGTCTTTTGCAAATCTATCTCATTCTGAGACATTCCTTCTTCTGATGTCATATTATTACTTTGAGAAGTCCTCTTTCTTGATCCAATCTTAGGACCGCCTTCTACAAGCTCACCTTCACCACAACTTAGCTTTTCCATGGTAATCATGCAAACTCAAACAACCAATTGTCAACCTGCTCTGATACCACTTGATCTGAAAATGATCTTCAAAGACTTGGTTGAGTTTAATCATGTGTTCAATTACCATTTATGAAATTAAGAGAAGAAGAAATTAATGAAATAATATTCATAAAGAATGTAGATCATAAAATAATCATAAATAAAAACAAACCATAACAACAAGGTTGTTAACGGAGTTCGACAATATTGCCTACGTCTCCAGGCCTTTGTCTTAGTGGGGGAGGCTTTCTTATTAATCTTCAATGCTTCGAAAGTACATAAAGATTGTGTCAAAAATATTACAATCTGGTTTGGTTGTCTTCTAATAGACCTCAATAATCCAACACAACTGACAACACTGAAAAAGGCTGAGTGTAGCTCCCAGAATTGGCCTCCAAAGTTTGCTTCCTTAATGGCTTCCCTGCATAAAAATGTTTTTAGGCTTCACAAAATCATCGTCATTCTACTAATATGAACCTCCTATACAATCAAAAACCTCTGATTTATATAGATCTTGAGTTGGGGATCCTATCCCAACTTCCTCCCAAGATCTAGCCTAAAAAAGGGCTCTAGATCCTTAGTTTTGGGAAAAAATCTCCCAAAATCAACATAAAAAAACAAAAAAAATCCATATAATATAGTTACAAACCCAAATTGGGAAAAATATGCGCCAACCCCCTAAGTCTTCGGGCTCCTGGTCATATGGGAATGGCCTATGTGGCCACGTGCTTAAGCGTTGGCACCCTAAACTTCCACCCCTGGCTCCTGGTCGTGTGGTGAGTGCCATGTGGTTGAGCATTGTCCCCCATATACTAGGGCCTATCTCCAAAACCGTGCAAATCCTTCAACTTAAATGTCAATCTCCCCACATAGCTTAAAAATTCTAGACATAGACTAGCTGGTCCACTGGTGGTTCTAAAGTCTTGGGCTGAAGGATAGGTGGGGTGTTCGATTCCCGGGAGGTAACAAATTTTTGACCCAGCCAACATTGGCTAAATCAGGGTGCCATGTGGTGCCCTCTGATTGGGCCACATGTCACACTATGATTGGACTGTATAGTCTAGTCACTGACACAACCAATGCACCGTCAACACCACGTCACCATCATGTCAACCTGCCATGTCACTATCATACAACCATGTGTCGTACCCAGACCCTTCCACGTCAGCATCTATATTGCCAAGTCACCTGCTCAGTCACTTGCCATGTCAGCATCCATACTACCTAATCACCCTACCACGTCAACATCCGTACTGACACCTATCATTCGTATTGCCATGTGTTGGCCTGTCATTGGGCCACGTCAGCATTTCGTACAACCATGTGTTGCATCCATACAGTGCTACATCTCATTTTTTTATTAGTCCACATCAACCCCTGAAAATGCCAAAAATGAGTGACATGTGTCACCTCCTTGTGTTTCCACGTGTCCTTGATGACATCATCATGATGTCATAATGTCGTACTGCTGACGTCGGCAGTATGACCTGTTGACTTTGACCAGTTGACTTTTTTTGCATGTTTGGTAAATCGATCAAAACACGATAAATTTCGCATGTGGTGTCCATTTTTGGAAAACATTATATGGTCGGAATCAACACGATGAGCTCGACACAATGGCATTGGTTTTGTCTGATTCTGATAACTTTTATTTTTAGGCCTTCCTGGATCCATTTTGGATCACTCTCTCTTCCCATTTGAAGGTTAACTTCCCACACTAGAAGTCTCTAAACATTGTTCACCCTTCGGAGCCTCTTGCTCTTGATCCTTTATCACTAATATAGATTCATGATCCAATATTCCCTTGGATCTATCTACATGATTTATCTATAACCTATATAACCTTCCCTCTCTAACACAAATGCTCATTTTTGTGTTAGGGATAGCTCCCTCTAAACATGTGAGTACTTTCCTTCTCTAAAAAGTAACGATAAAACCCCTCTCCTCCAAAACTAAAAATGAGAGTGAGTTTTTCCTCAATTTTGGCACATGAAGCACATCACAAGCCTCTAACAAACCTTTTGACTCAAGCTGAAACATGATAGTTCCCTTCCCCTTCATTACATACTTGGCATCATCACCAAACTCCACATGGGTCCCTAAGTCCTCCATTAGACTATTGAATATCTATTTTGCTTGTCATATGATTAGAAGCACCACTGTCCAAGTACCAAGCACTCCTTGAGTTGGTGCTACTAGAGAGCCAGGAGACCAATGGGAATTCCTTCTCAAACTTTGTTGCAAACTCATCTATTTGTAAATCTATTGATTTTGTTGTTTGCTTCTTCCCTTCCCTTTCTTCTTCTTCAGATAGTGTGATACATAATGCCCATACTTCTGAAACATGAAGCACTTGATTTACTCAATTCCTTCTTCATCGGTTGTGAGTTTGCCCCCTCACTATTACCCTTGGAATATTTTCCTTTTCTCTTCTTGGCCTAATTGACAAAATACAAGTTCTCTTCCTCTTCATCTCTCTACTTTCCTGCTTTAGAATCCTCTCGATTCTCTTCCTGGATACAATCATCCCAAAGCCTCTGCCAATCTAGAAGTTTTTCCCGAGTGTAGACTTCCTTGAAAATTGGTTCCCAAGACTTGAGAAAATCATTCAATGCCACATTAGCGATATCTACGTCATCAATTTCTCTCCTATAGTTGCAATTTGATAACATACTTGAGTGATCCTCGTGAAGTAGTTGGTAACATTGTCAGATCTAGACATCTGCACATATCTGAGTTTATTTCTTAAGACCATCTTCCTATTCATATTAGTGCTCTAGAATAATCCTACCAGGGCATAAAACATATATTTGGCCATCTTCTTCTTGGATAAGAGAGGAATTAGATGATCCTTTACTGAATCCAAGATTACCCGCTCAGCTTTATTTTCCTTCTTTTGGTGAACTGCCAAATCTTGTGGATTTGTCTATGGAACAACTACTTTGTCCACTAATTCCCAAAGGTCATATTCCTTCAAATCCAAAGTAACTCTTTCTTCCCAATATAGGAAGTTGGATGATCCATACAAGCTATCTTCAACTCTCAGACTTACTGATGTCATCTTTTAGACTTGATAACCTACCCTGGAAATAACCTGCTACTGGAATTGAGCCTGTACTAACCTGTGCCACCTATGCCTGCAATGAAATGTGTTATTCGCATGACAAGTATGACACATTATGAATTGTACCACGTGACCTATATGTTGATACTCGTGTTGGTACTGTGTGATCTATATGTTGATACCTGTGTTGTTACTGCATTACCTCTAACATAATACCCATGTTATTTGTATGCCCTATACCAAAACAGTCGTGTTGTCTGCGACAGCCTAATCCGACTGTAGTATGGTTATTTCCCTTAAATTTATCCTTCAAATTCTAATTGGTGGTTGATTGATATGGCTTCCTCTCAAAAGTGAGTGCTCTGATACCATGTTGAAATTCCCTATCCCAGCACCTAGGTATCTTGTTATCCAATGATTTTCTTATTGTAAATCAAATTAACAACTCACAAAACAACACACACTTGTTGGAATAATAAACTCAAAAAAATATAGCAGAAGCAATATTTGAAACCAAAATATCAACCACAATACACAAAGATATTATTCCCATCAACTAAGCTTATCATTCAAATAACTTCAAATTTTACAAGGGCTCCCTTACTAGGAAAAAGGCCCACTGAGAAAAGAGACAAAGTACATCAAAACATGACTGGTTGATCTATTTCCAAAACATCTGAGCACTTATGTTGTGTTGTTGTATGATCCTTTATGGCTACAGTGCAACTTGTATGTTGATACCCGTGTTGTACCACGTAACCTACAACAAAATACTCACACTATATGTGTGACCTGTACACTGATAGCTATCTATGCGACCTGAAACAGAATACTCACGCTATTGTTACACATTATTTTGGTCACCTCAGTGATCACCTGACAACATGTGTTCATGTTCCCTAAAAATATTAAAAGAGACTTTCTCCATGGGAAAAGTGATTTGCTTTCCTCTACCAAAAAACCATATGAAGGAAGGTCGTCGTACCCTGCTATATGCATGGGGTGTAACGATGCCTGATCGTCACACTCTGCACTATACCTGGACTATGACATCGTCGTATTCTACTAGTGCATAGGGTGCAACGATGCTTAAAGCTTTGGAAAAGTCTAATTTCACGAATGTTCTAGAAGGGGATCTTCTAGAAGGTGAGGTGGTCTCTGATCAGTTTGGATATTACTCGCTTCTATGATTTGGTGGGATCATCGTAATCTCCTCATCCATCTCTCTTTCACAGTATATAAAGAGGGATCTCTCATGGAAAAGGATAAGGTTGAATAGGTTAAGAATTGTATGGAGATTTCTACTTCAGATTATGCTGAGAGATTTGCTTTAGTTCTTCAAGTCAGAGTGTAGATATTTTTCATTCAAGGCATTTGGAGAAAAGGTGTGTGTGTTGAAGCAAAGAGACATCGAAAGGGGACCTTGCAACATCAATCCATGGGTTGTATTCTCCACTTTCTATTCACTCAATAAAGTAATGCATTTCTTCCCTATATAAGCATCTCATCTTCTATTGTATAATTCCTTGATCATATACATAGACTTCATTAGAATGTATGTATCTTTGTTTTCCTTCGTTGTTGGTTTGTGATTCTTAGACGGGATTACTATTCAACAAACTCAAGGAAGGAGCTACAAAAACGACACTAGTGAGGACAAGCGTCATTTAAAAGGTATGTCACTTGTAACTCATTAAACTAGTTCACATGATGATGAAGTTTAAGACGAAGTGTGCATTCTATTATGTTTTGTTCTAGTTTCCAGTGGGATCTAGGGAGATCTGTTTATGTCTGCATTTACCAATTAATCCAATAAAAAAATTGGCAACCATACTGGGGATATGGATTTCTTTTGGTTTTTTGCCTCTTATTTGCATTTAGCCTACCTTCTTTTGGTTAAATTCATTCTCTGAGTCTGCGGGTGATCCATCTGGACTCCCTGGGTCTGAAAGTTCAGTTAGATTTTTTGTCTTTCTTTCATCTTTTCCTTAGTTACAGAGATCGTCGCATTGATCTATATAGGCAGACCACGACGATCCTCTGACGTCGCACTCTACTAGTGCAGACTAGTGTGACGATGTTGCAATGTACCTTGTTGGCAGCCTGAGACGACCCTAGATTGTCGCATTGTGCTCCACTACCACCTGTGACGATTCCTGTAGGAATTGTTGGAGAGAGCCAATTTTTCTTTTTTCACCCAGTTTTTCCTCAATTGCCTGGGATGAACTTATGATACCATTTTTTGATTGATTTATGAGTTTAAAACTTTCATTTGATTGGTTTTCAGGGATTGAAAGTTTGTCTTTGTAATTTTGCAAGTTTTTGCTTTTGATTTTTGTCACAAGGGTATAATCTCTGGATCTTGGTCCTGAGTGCGTGGTTGACAAAGGGTCTTTAATTTATTTGGAGTTTTGGATTGTTTTTACTTTCTAGATTGTTTTTTATTGAGAAACATTTTTGTTTGCATTTGACAAAAGGTTGTCCTATCATTTTCATTTTTGTCTACGTTATGCGTTTGATTTGGAAATTGCGTTGAGAGTGTGTTAATTTTCTTGGATTATGCTTTCTTTTCTTCATTACACCTCTGATTTGGTTTGAGAAAGAAAGAACTAAAGTCATTTCTTATTTTTAGTAATTGTTCAAAAGAAATTTGTTGCATTCAAAATATTTTATTAAGAGAGAAAATTGGGAAATTTTGTAACTTATGATTATTTGGAATTTTGTTCATTAAAACATTGAGAAATTGAGTTTCGTAGCTTTTGAGATACCTTCTCCCTACTGTAATTAGAGTTCATTGAATTGAAAGATTTCATATTCATCTCTTATTTCATTTTATTGGGTCAAGCTCACACACGTCATCAGTTTCATTTCCATCTCCGTTTTGAGTAAACAACAGCCTTTAAAATACAACGTAATTTTAAAATTTATTAGCAACTTTTATTTTCTAAAAATTCTCTTCACCAACATTAGCTAGGATAGCGCTTTGGAATAGGTTGTAAGGAAAACTCTCCAAAGAATCAAAACACACAATAGTATCTTGTTATAGGGAGAGTTCAAATCACTTGCTAAATTTTGTATTGGGAAGCCCTTCTAACACAAGGGTCAATCATGAGGTTGCATTAGGACTGGAAAAGTTACTCACCCTGTTTTGTCGGCCTTGGTGTAGAGATTGTGCGTATTATTGGGGGGCACTTGAGGGTATACCCATGATTATGTGTGGGAGATTGCACCAGGGTGTAAGTCCATTAAGCAGGTCGTCAACGTAAATTTTCCACCCTCTTTATCCCATCCCCTTCTTGTCTTGATTTCACGATGTTGGATTTCATCACCAACTAGTGACTTCGGAATAAGAAGGTTTTTTTGCTTGGTTTGATTTCTAGATTTTATTAGTGAGTGTTGTTTGTTTCTCTAGTTGGCCATAGATTTGTTTCATACTTTATTTGGTGCGACCAACATTGGCCCTCGTCGTTCACGTAGGATGCAAGGGCTACCTCTGGAAGATCTGGAAGGTTGCCTCCCTTTGCTTCCTAACTCTCCTGAGGGAGCAATCAATAACGAAGTAGCCTCCGAGGTTGGAAGTTCGAACTCTTTAGAGGGATTCATAATTGTTTCGGATTCTTTAGAGGCATTCAGACTTTCCCATAAACCCGTTATTGAATCTCAGAGAAGCTCCACTTCTACTCCGGCTAAATTCATTAGGAGAAATTGTTATTGAAGATCATACCCAAATACCTACTGGACCTCACATAGAGTGTGGTGTGGAAGATCCACCCTTTCAGGGTGATTCATTTATAATTCCTAATCAACCTATGGCATCGCAAATGCCTGAGACATATATTACCTATACAGTACCTTCAAATCATTTTACTAGCACAACCAGTAATGTCGTCACAGTTTCAGACTAATTGTTGGTTGATTCTCACTCAATTCTTCCTCTCTAGATTTCCCACTCTAGCATGGTCCCACAAGCTACGACTATTTATATGGGAAATGTGGTTATCACTCAAGCTCCTATTGGAACACCACTTCCGCTTAGATCAAATCCATCACTTCCCCCTGGGTATAATGCTTTGAATACTTCCATTTCTATCCCTGCCCAGAATCCATCCGGAGGGTCTAGAATTTTTGTTCCTCCTGGGCATAATGTTTCTAGTTATTTTGTTCCTACGCCTACCCAGGTTCTCTCCAAAGGGCCTTACGTTCCTCCTCCACCTCTGTCTAGAGGATCTAATCATCCTAGCACTAGTGTCTCCAATCCAATTGGAGGCACTAGTCATTCTATCACTTTTGGTTTTCAGATTCCTATTGGAGGCCAACCTCAAGTTGGGGTGAAACCTCAATTTGGGGGGCAATATCAAATTGGGGGACAACCTCAAGTTGGGGGGCAATCTCAATTTGGGGGAAACCTCAAGTTGGAGGCCATAACCTAGTTTATGGACAAAGTTTACCTGCGTTACAATCTCAACCTTGGAATCTTCCTTTCCAAGGGAATCAACAACCGTCTGGGGGGAAACATCCTCAAGTTAATTCTTTTGTACCCCCTAATTTCGGTCAACCCATATCCAGGTTCTATGAATCCTACTTGGGGTCAAAATTTTCAGTCTAATGTTCCTTTCCAAGGGAACATACCTAATAAACCAAACCACATTGGTTATTTGAATCAAAACCCTCCACAACCGAATCTGTCAGGAATGTCTAACTATCTACAAACTGCTTATGGTCCTACTAGTATACCTACAAGACTTCCTCATCAAAACTACCAATTTCCTCAAGTGAACAGACAGATGCATTTTCTTACTACTTTGGATTTACCGAATTTGTTTATGATTTTGAATGATCCTATTTTACATTATCCTTATTGGCTCGTCATACCGACCAAATTACCATATGATATTCCTAAGTTTGACGGTCAATCAGGAGAAGACCCAAATAATCACATCACGATGTTTCATCTTTGGTGTTCGTCCAACTCGTTGATGGATGACTCCATAATATTACGAATTTTCCAATGAACTCTCACTGGTTCGGCAGCCAAATGGTATATTAAGTTACCACGAGGATTATTTAATGACTTTAATGCCCTGGCCATGGATTTCTTAATGCATTATGAGTTGCCAATTTGATATGAGATAGGAACTGAAATTTTGAGTTATTTTAAACAATCCTCTTCCACTCATATTTCTGATCATATCCATAAGTGGAGGAGGAGAAGATGCTTAATCCAAGTTCACCTTCCTGATCAACTATTGGCTGAGTGGTTTACCAAATAACTCATTGGGCCTATAGCCCATGATGTTTCCATGGGTGGTGTCGTCACTGAAGAGAAGGCGATTAGTCATGCTCAATATCTAGGTCTCGTTTATTCGTAAACAAGCACACTTTACGACTTGATCCCTGATGCTTCTCGTCCTTCTATGAATCCTACCCTGTCACCTCCAGTAGCTTCTCATGTTGTTGATGGCGTGATTGGAACCTTTCATGCTAAGACTTAGTCTCCACAATCCAGTCATACCAATCCCAATTCTACTGCTTCTAATGTAAAAAATACTCCTACACCTACTCCTTCCTCTGGTAAAACTTATGAAGTTAATTCGGTTCAATCTACATCTGCCTGTAAAAATCAAAATAAAAAGAAAGGGAAGGGTAAGAATAAGGAGGACAAAAATAATAATCAACAATCCGAGAAACCTAAAACACAACCTGCTAATGACAAAGATAAGAGTAAACCTCGATATCCTTGCCTTATTTGTGGTGACGATCATTACATGAAAGATTGTCCATGATGTGCTGAGGTTACTAAGTTCCTGCAAGGGGTCGGGAAACCTCCTACACCCGTCGTCTTTTCACAACATTTTCCTTCTCAACAACATGCCCAATTGGTCATTCATGACCAACCTTCTCCTTCTACCATGTCTTATGTCCTTATGTGTACTGGTGACTCCAAGAAGAATGAATTTGCGGTCGTAACTCAAGCCAAAGATTATTCTCCTTCGAAAGAGAAAGTTGATGATTTACCACCTTCGTTGGTTCAACCTCCTCCCCCAACTTCGCCTCCAAATGGTCCTCTTCATCTCAAACGATCGGGTCTCGATACAGTCCTTCGTCCTCCTCCCAAGGGTGTTGTTCAAAAGTATTCATTCAATCCTCACACATGTGCTACCCAAAACTACAGTATTGTAGAAGACCTTGCGCAAGCACCCTCTGCGATGTCGGCTCTCGAAGTCCTTTAAAGTTGTCCTACTCAACGGAAGGCATTATTAAAGGCTATTGGTGGAATTGATCCTACCGACACCAATTTGATAATCTTTGACTTGGAAGATCATATTCCAAGGCTTCCTCCTCAATTAGCATTTCAGATCCAAGTTTTTGTGGAAAATAAGAATATATGTCAAAGCCTCGACTTGCGTTATGTTCATTACTTGTTGGAAAGCTATTGGCTCTCCTGACCTTACCGAGTCGCACAATAATCTTAAGGCCTTCAATGGTACATGGTTTAAACCTTACGATGTTCTTCCTTCATTGTCTATTACATTAGAAGGTAAAGCGGTTAATGTTGAGGTTGAGGTCTTTGATGCACCTCTTGATTATAACCTTCTACTTGGCCATAGCTGGATTAACTCCATGTGCGCAGTTGTGTCTACCCTTTTCTATGTGTTATGTTTCTTGCACCAAGGAAAGGTCGTTATTATCGACCAACTGGCCTTCTTTAATTATGATCCACGTACTAGCAACGTACCTTTTATCTCGAAAACACCTCCCAGTTATGAGAATGTTGGTGTGGGTCTTTTAAAAGATTCCACCTTAATGGGTACATTTCCTATTCTGCCACCCGATATTCCTCCTCCTTTTATCTCCTCAATCAACATGATATCAACCGTTGTTCATAAAACCCCTAAGTCATATGACCCGTGGATAGTACCTAGATCTGGTGATTATCTTCGTTATGGTGACTGAATGCCTTTAAGTCCGGTCGAATCAGCTTATCAAGATATTTAATCTGCAACTCCCTCTCCTCCTTCTCTCTGTGATACATATCTTGATTTGTTTCACGTGATCTTTCCTACTGATGAGATGATCATGTCAGTCATGTATATGGAATATACTCCATGGGTCGATGGGCATCATCATTCTATTCTCTTCCTAGAACATGATACCATAGAGAGTTACCAACAAATTTCGACTCCGTCTATTGTTGTTGTTATTTCTTTTGTTCCTGAGTCAACACATGATGTTTTTTATGAAGGTAACTTGAGTAACATTTCACCTACCGTTCCTCTTGACATATCAATTAAACCCAGGGTCGCGTAAAATGTTCATATTGGTGCCTCATGTTCTACTGATGAGGTCCGCACTTATAAAGCCCTTTTCCAATAATTTTGTGACATTTTCGTTTGGATTTATGAAGAAATTCCTAGTATTGATCCTGATATTGTTGTGCACGAGATTAAGACTTATTTGGATGCTAAACCCATTCAGCAGAGACTTCGCCCAGTACATCCACATAAAGTTGTTGCTATCAATCTTGAAGTTGAAAAACTTATTAAAGTTGGCTTTGTCTATCCTCTGGCTTTGACCGATTGGGTATCCAATCTTGTTCCGGTAAAAAAGAAACAAGGCATGATCCACATTTGTGTATATTATAGGGATATCAATAAAGCTTGTCTCAAAGAAAATTATCCAACCCCTTTCGTTGACCAGATTGTTGATGACTATGGCAGGAGTGAAATCACTTTCCCCTTTCCCGCACACTACCCCAGTCTACCAGTAGTTTCATACCCTTTAACGCTCGCATACCCACATGGAAACCTATACCCTGTACGTGTAAGCCTCTTCACGTTGTCCCCAGGACCACCCTTTAGATAGTCATACATATGTGCCCCACAGAACTAATTGAAAGCATGGAACTGACTCAAAACAAAAGGGAGCAAGAGATTTCCTTGATGGATTGTTTCTCCGGCTATAATCAAATCAATATCTTACCAGCAGATCAACACAAGACTGCTTTTATTTTCCCTTGGGGAACCTTTGCGTACCAAAAACTTCCTTTTGGTCTCAATAACGTTGGGGCGAATTTTCAACGCGCTAAGTCTTACATTTTTCATGACATTAAGCACATTGTACAACCCTATCTAGACGATCTACTGACACATTCTATGCGTCGTCAAGATCACTCAACACATTTATGGGCCATTTTCCTATGTTGTCGTTATTATCGCATACGTTTGAATCTGCACAAATGTGTTTTTTGTGTGGAATCCAGTCGACTTCTTGGTTTTATCCTGTCTATACATGGGATTTGGGTAGACCCCTTGAAGGTTGAGGCTATTCTCAATCTACCTCCTCCTTCCACGCTATGCTAGCTCCAAAGTTTGCAAGGGAAGGAAAATTTTTTACGACGATTCATTCCAATTACATTGAATTAATGAAAGGATTTACTTGGCTTCTCAAGAAGGGTTACGATTTTGTATGGGATGATACTGCAAACAAATCCTTTGAAGCTTTGAAACTCGCCTTAACCCGTACACCACTATTTTTCCACCTGACTATAGCTGAGATTATTTCATGTACTTAGCTGCTTCGGACTCTACCATTGCCATGGTTTTAGTCCAAGAGGATGATTCACATGATGAACATTTTATATACTATTTGATTCGGAGTCTCACAATCACCGAAACCAGATATTTACATGTGGAGAAACTGGCCTTGGTAGTTGTTCAAGTTGTTCAACGTTTTCGTCACTACATCTTATTACACAGAACCACGGTCATTTCCGATTGCAACCCCATGCAACATATCCTTACTCGAAAATTGTTGGGGGGGAAATACTCTAAATGGATAGTTATTCTCCAGGAGTTTGATTTGGATTTTGAACGCACCAAGTCAAAGAAGTATTTGGTTTTTTCTGAATTGATGTGTGACCTTCCCTCTACTGAGACAGAAACTGTGGCAGAGGATTCCTTACCGGATGAATCCCTCTTTCTGATCAGTTATGAAAACATATGATACAAAGATATTATCATCTATCTCCAGACCCAAAATTTTCGGCCTGATATTTCTAGTACAGATCATTGTAGTATCCGTTATCAAGCCCATCAATACATTATCCTTGGTGATATCCTCTACCGTAGTGGTATTGATTCCATATTTAGACGATTTCCCACCTATGATGAAGCTGATAAAGCTTTGAATGAATGTCACTTTGGAGCATGTGGCGGTCATATGTCTGGGTATTCCACTGCCCAAAAGATCTTATGAGCTAGTTATTTCTGGCCTTCATTGTTTAAGGATTGTATTATTGTTGTCCAAAAATGCCATGCATGTCAAACCTATAACAATAAGATCCGATCTCACCCTGCTCCTCTTCACCCTGTAGTTTCCTTTGGTCCATTCACTAAATGGGGAATTGACTTCATGACATGTAACCCTCACTCGACCAGGGGGCATGGATACATCATTGTAGCTGTGGATTATTTCACTAAATGGGCCGAGGTGATGCCTACATTTGATAATATCGGGAGAACTACAGCGTTGTTCATATTCAATCATATCATTACTAGATTTGGTGTCCCTTAATCCATCGTTACTGATCACGGTAGTCATTTTCGTAATTTCATGATGTTTGAACTTACTAAGAAGTTGGGTCTTCACCATGAAAACTCAACCCCCTATTATCCGCGGGCCAATGGCCAGCTTGAAGTAATTAACAAAGTTCTCACTACTATGCTTCAATGGATGGTAGGAATTCATAAGTCAAATTGGCACATGATGTTGTTCTCAAAATTAAGGGCCTATCGGACATCTGTTAAGTCTACCATGGGATTCACACGATTCCAGTTAGTATATGGTATCAAATCAATTTTGTCGATTGAATGTGAAATACCATATTTGAAACTAGCCATCAAAATTCTCCCTAACACCTTTACTGAAGAGGAACGTCTTTTGTATTTGATGCAATTAGATGAAACCCGTCGTGATTCCGCCTTAGTCATTGAAACTCAGAAGAAGTGTGTCAAAGCCCAATATGACAAGCATGTCAAACCGCGCGTTTTTTCTAAAGGTGATCTAGTTCTTCTTTACGAACAAGATCGTGATTTGCTAGGGGTCGGTAAATTCAAACCCATGTGGTCGGATCCTTATATTGTCAAACGTGTGTTGGAGAAGGGAGATTATGAGCTGGTAGATTATGATGGAATCCCTTTGAGTGAACCCAGAAATGGGCTTTACCTTAATAAGTACTATGCTTAAATCATTTTTGCATGAGTGTTGTGTATTTTAGTGTATCATACTCTTGTGTGTTTTTTCGTTGTTTGGTTTCTCCCTTCAGTTGCTTACCTTGCATTGTGCTTGGTTTCCAGATGTCGATGTCTTCACTACCCTACATTGGCTTCGCTGATGGTGCTAGTCGCAGTACTCAAAACTTAGCGTCTGCTGCTTGGGCAATCTATGTACCTACGGATGAATTGATCAGTCTACATGGTGTTTGCCTTGGTCGTGCAACTAACAATATCGCGGAATACAGTGCAGTCATCGAATTATTGACCGATGATGTTTCACTTGGAATCCATCATCTTATTGTACAACTTGATTCGCAGTTAGTAGTACTACAGTTGAGTAATGTTTATTCCATCCGGAGTCCTACTTTGTTAAGGGTATATTTTTACAAATTCGCCTCTTGGAACATCATTTTGATTACATTGAATATCAACACATTCCTAGATGTCTAAATACATTAACAGATGCATTGGCTAATTGTGTGTTAGACAGACATTTGAGAAATTTATAAAATTCAATCGCACTTTGTACATAAAACAAGTAAGCCGGTAGGAGCCTCATATTAATAAGTATAAAAGTTTACAAAAAGTGTTTTTGTCCGAAGACCAAAATATCAAAAATGTGAAGCACGTGGATTCATATACAACAAAGCATAAAGGATGTTTCTCGCTATAACACGTGATTGCCCATGCTACTCTACGGAGCAGTCGATCGATGGATGCGGATACGCCCACTATGTGTCATTGGTAATGTCTAGGAATATCATCTATAGTCGCATCAGGGACATTCATGGTGAGTCCCTCCAGGTTTTTCTCTATGGTCTCAAAATTGGAAACAACTACTCCTGCTATGACACCTCTCTCCCCTCGCCTCTGGATAGGGGATGAACCTAGAGGATGATAGGGTCCCACATCTACATTATCAAAGAGAACTCGATTAGTCATCAAATAAATAACACAAAAACATTGTATATCATTAAAAATAACAAAAACATTATAGAAACAAAATTTCCTTCTTACCTATGTCCCCCCACTAGGAACCTTCGGGAAGAGCTAGGTATGGATCTCCATGGAAATCTAGCCCGACATACGCAGATTCCTTGACCATGAGAAGTTGAGTCCTCAGCCACTGGAAGAAGACATCATCATATCTGACGATGTGACTGCCCCCATGTCGGGATGTGAGATCTACCCACCTCTTCATTCTCAGATCCTGTGGAGCAAGTAAACCCCACTCTACCCGCAAGCATAAGACTGGGACCCTCTCTAGGAAGAAGGATACCAAAATAGACCCATATCTGAATTGTTTTAACCCACCAATTTTGCACTTGGTAAGTTTTTTCTTCATGCTTTTCAGGACCCCTTCGCACCAGTTGAAGACTCAGAGATCCATACACTCCAATGCATACTGAAAATGGCTCTACAGAGCCATGTGGGGAGCTACACTCCCCGCCTTGCAAGTAATATTATAAAGGATAGTACGCAAAGGAAAATCTTGGGCAACCATGATAGCGACATTACCACTAAGTTTCTTGGTACCTGACACACAATGATGGAAGAAGTAGTAGTTCATAGGCTCACCGCCACCCCTGCTGCCGGTAAGTGTCACCCGTGAACCATGGTGAGATAGTCCTATTAGGAAATAAATATCCTTGATATCTATGGTGAGTGTGTGGGCGCCTACATGAAATTCCTATTCGTTCACATCCCACATGTGAACCAAGTACTCAAGTAGTCTCAACTAGGCCCTCATGCCCTGAATCTTGAATAATTTCAGTAACCCACACTGTCGAAGGGCCATAAATATTCCTGGGTCATTCTCGATGAAGTAATCTTATTATTCGTGCTCTCACTCACACCATTCCAACATCTTGACCAAGGAAGACCTGCCAAGGAACCACAAAAAGAGATTAGAAACATAATTTTATTTCCTGGGGGTTTTCCCTTTTTGGGTTCATATTTTTAAATTTTGGGTTGTGGACGTCACAGGCTTGTGCATTCGCACAGTGCGGTGTCGTCGCACCCTACCTTTAGGGTCACTTGTGATGATCCTAGATCGTCACAGTTCCTGATATAAGGCACCTGCGACGACTGCAACGCATGGTTAACCCCTAAAAAATCAACCCAAAACACATTTTTAACCAATGAAAATAATTTTTGAATCCATGAAAAGATGAAGGAGAAGGAGATTACCTATTTAGCGGAGATGATTCGTGGAATGATGCGATGTGCACTCCGCAATCAATAGTTGAAAATCGAGGTGAAAAAGGGCTTTGGAGAAATATTTGGGTGAAGTTACAAATGAAATAGTGAAATGTGTTTTTTTACCTATTTTATTGACTTTTATTGCTTTTCATTTGTATATTATATTATTTTTTATTCTTTATCCAAACCCTAAAGTCCTAACAACTTTACAAGTGATTGATTTTTGCAGATTGAAAAGTCTAGAGGTGAGACGTTGGAACAAGGGTCTTTTTTTTTGTTTGTTTTTATAAATTTGTCGCGTGTACAGATCCTTTTAGTTTTTTTCAGGAAAAACTCTGAGTAGAGTCTTAGTTCTTTCTCACGCTCGTGAAACCATGAGAATGCAATAGAGTAGTCTTTTTTCATTTTTTCCAACTTGTAATGGTGACATGAAAAATGAAACCTATGGAGTATCCTTTAAGCTCTTTTCACACTCCTTAAAAATGAAAAGATTGTTGAGCGACCTTGTTCTTTTCACGCTCGTAAAAGGATTTGAAGAAAACATCTTATGAGTGGTAGGTTATCACTTTTTCGGTCTCGTCATATTAATTTACGAAAAAGGACTTGATGGAGTTCTCTTTAAGTGTTTTTCAGACTCTCTAAAATTGAAAAAATTCTGAGTTTTCTCTCTTTGGACTCGTTAAACAAACATCGAAAGACCCATATGGGATCAAACCACTCCTTATTAGGGTTCATTAAACATACTTCGAGGGACTCGTCCGAAGGATGAGCTTACGTCAACAAGCATATGTTATCCTCCTCAATCTTGCGTAAAAAAAAACAGGTACTCGCCAGAAATGGTGGGGGAAAATTGGGAAAGAAATGTGTCTTTATATTTGTGTTAGTGGCAGTAATAATCACTCTTGAACATGACACCCCCCTTCGTCATTGTATCCGAGTTGGGAAATCCACTTGTCTCTCGTTTGACCATCCACAAGTTCATATGTTGGGTCCTCCTTAAGTCAATGCTGCCAATACCAGTGTTGTGTCGTTCATATGTTCAAGAGAAGTCCAACCTACATGAGCCTTCTATCGAGTTGGCCATCTGCAGTTATAAAATTTCTACCATGTCGGCCTTCCCTATGTCAGTTTTGAATCACTTTATACTATGGTCTACCTCAAATATGTTATATATTTCGTGCCATTGATGGGAGATACATCAAGGCCCTCCTGTGATGAGTATTTTCCTATCAAATTCAACACGTTATCTGAGAACAAGACTTAGAAATCATTCAGTACCTTAAAGCCTGCATGCCTCAATGGTAGGTTTCTTCACTTTCAACAGTGGGTTCACATCATTGACCCCTGATTGGAAGATTCCATCGAGTGTTCGACTTCAACTCATTCATTCACATTCGTTGGATTGTACTAGGGTACCTTGGGAGTCATTGACATCAATGGTAATTTTCCTCGCACTTGTTAACGGTTTTCATTAATGATCGATAATCAAGTGGTTTCTACCATGTTCAACTTCAACACCTATAATCACATGGCTAGATTCGTACTTAGAGACGATGAAAATGAAGACCCTGGATTTTATGATTTTGGTCCAGGTTGTGACAGAGTATTCATGACTTGTATTGACACATAGATCCACTTTGTATATCTCGTGGCTATGTCCGAATTTGAGTTCTTTTAGAGCATAGATCCACAGTGTATTCCTGGTGTCTATGTTGAATCATGATGACATGGATCCACAGTGTATGTTTAGTGGCCATGAATCACTTGACACTTATGATTAGAGTCACTTGTAGTATGATCATGGGAATGCCTACCTCAAAAATGGTATGATATTATGCAGATGCTTGGTTGTTTGTAGGTTCTTGATCGATGCGCTCCTTGTTTTCGACACACACATTCTACAAAGTATTTCAGTTGTCACAAGTTCCAGCTTCATACTTTGGGAGGAATTATGTTACACATTATTTTTGTCACCTTAGTGATCACCTGACAACATGTATTCATGTTCCCTAAAAATATTAAAAGAGACTTTCTCCATGGGAAAAGTAATTTTCTTTCTTTTGCCAAAAAACCATATGAAGGAAGGTCATCGCACCATGTTATATGCATGGGGAGATATGATGGTTGATCGTCACACTCTGCACTATACCTGGACTACGACGTCATCACATGCTGCTAGTGCATAGGGTGTGACGATGCTTAAAGCTTGGGAAAAATCAAATTTCATGAATGTTCTAGAAGGTGAGGTGGCCTTTGATCGGTTTGGATCTTACTCGCTTCTCTGATTTGGTGGGATCATCCTAATCTCCTCACCCATCTCTCTTTCACACTATATAAAGAAGGATCTCTCATTTAAAAGGTTAAGGTGGAATAGGCTAAGAATTGTATGGAGAGTTCTACTTCAGATTATGCTTGAGAGCTTTGCTTTAGTTCTTCAAGTCAGATTGTGGATCGTTTTCATTCAAGGCATTTGGAGCAAAGGTGTGTGTGTTGAAGCAAAGAGCCATCGAAAGGGGACCTTGCAACATTAAGGAATGGGTTGTATTCTCCACTTTCTATTCACTTAATGCAGTAATGCATTTCTTCCCTATATAAGCATCTCGTCTTCTATTGTATAATTCCTTGATCATATACATGGACTTCATTAGAATGTCTGTATCTTTTTTTTTCCTTCGTTGTTGGTTTGTGATTCTTAGACAAGCTTACTATTATGCAAACTCAAGGAGCTACAAAGACGACACTAGCGAGGACAAACGTCGTTTAAAAGGTATGTCACTTGTAACTCATTAAACTAGTTCACATGATGATGAAGTTTAAGCCGAAGTGTGCATTCTATTATGTTTTGTTCTAGTTTCCAGTGGGATCTACAAAGATTTGTTTATGTCCGCATTTACCGATTAATCCGATAACAACTATCCACGGTGGCCCAATCCTTTTGTCACACACTTTCCATCTCTCCTCCTTTGGCCTAGATATCTAGGTGAAAGTCCTTCTTCACCTATCTAAGATCTCTTTAAATCATAGTCCTTCGTGATATAACCCTTGAGAAAAAATTCTTCTTTGCTCTCCAAAGGTATCAAGTGTATCCTCCTTCACCCTTGTGATTTTTTTATAAGATTGAGTTATGACCTAACCCTAATCTCCAAAGTGATTGACAGTTGAGATTACTTCTCACCTCACTTGAAGCTAATATTTAATTAACTAATGTTAATTTTAGCATTTCATTAATTAAAACACAACCAATTAATAAAATCACTTTACTTTAATAATTCCTTTAATTAAATTAAAGTCTCAAGGTAGAAGGCGTTGGACGAATTCCATATGTCTAGACACTTAGATCTATGCAAAAGTACATGTTTGATACTACAAACATCAACACTATGAATGTGGAAAGCAACACAAAAGGGTCATACAACGATCCTCCTCATCCTTTTTCACTCCAATTGAGATCAACTAGGTCACAATAGGATTAAATGCATTTAGTTGCTTGGCTACAAAATCACCTAATATAAATTCTCCAACTTCTTACAAAAGTGTTGGTACATTTTTTTCTTTAGAAATGTTCAATGATATCGAATCGAACAAATAGACTTGATAAGGATTTTGTCCTTTCTCTCCAATGCCACCCACTCTAAATATTTCATACGAGTGGGCTTGGTTCCAAATACTACAACTCATAGATCTCGATGTATGAGAAGATCCTCCATCTTGAGCTTCCATAGATCAAATTTAGTGTCATTAAACTTCTCCATTTATAATATAATCGTGCTCATCATTTCCCCAAAAAAATATTTTTTCTTCGCAAGCTCTCACTCAAACCAAGATTAAATATAAAAAAAATTATCCCTAACACCTTGGATCTAAGGTGATCAAGCTCTAATACCAAATGAAAGGAAGAAGATGTGTGCAATATACTTTGTACACTAATCAATGAGAGAAGAATGTGCAATATTAAATAAATATGATTGCAATAATAAACAATACATAAACATATAAACATTAGACAAATATTTCTTGGGGAAAACCCTTCCAAGATATATATATATATATA
>JZKD02S1648390.1:27636-68985 GCA_000966675.3 Picea glauca | reverse complement strand
GCCCACACTGGGTGAACCACATAAATCTGTGTCTCTCTTGTATTGTGTGTCTTCTGTGTTTTGTTTCTGCATTTGTTTTATTTTATTGCTCTGCGGTCCTGTTTTTCTAACAAACTCAAGATTTCTAACAACTTAAAGAGGTGATGTGCAAAGCTCTTATCTTGACCACACCAAACTTCACAAAAACCTTTATTGTGGAATATGATGCCTCGGGAAATGGAATTGGTGTTTTTCTAATGCAAGAAGGAAGGCCCCTTGCTTTTGAAAGTCGGCACCTCAAGGGAAAGGAATTACACAAACCATTTTATGAGAAGGAAATGATGGTAATAATACATGGATTGAATCAATGGTGCCCTTACCTAATAGGTAGGCACTTCAAGGTCAAAACAGATCATGACACTCTTAAATACTTCTTGGAACAAAGATTATCTTCAAAAGAACAAAAAAAATGAGTGACCAAGATGTTGGGTATGATTTTGAAATAATCTACAAAAAAGGGAAGCAAAATGTTGTGGCAGATGCACTCTCAAGAAAGGATGAAGATGTTGATTCCTTTCTCTATGTTATCTCAATCATCCAACCTGATTGGATAACAAAATCAAGGGATGAATGGAAGAATGACGAAAAAATGTGGACTCTCATTCAAAGGATGCAGCAGGATTCCAGTGCATCAGATACATTTACATGGAAAAATGATTCACTATGATACAAAGATCGCTTATATTTATGTAAGAACTCCCAACTCAAAAAAAAGGTACTTTTGGAATTTCACACCTCTCCAGTAGGAGGGCACTCAAGATTTTTGAAAACCTAACACACGGTCAAGAAGGAATTTTTTTGCAATGGCCTTAAAATTGATGTTCAAAGGTTTGTGGCAGAATGTTTGGTTTTCCAATAAAATTAGATGGAAATAATTAAGACCCCAAGTATTTTACAACCATTAGCCATCCCAAGTCAGCACTGGGAGGAGGTTTCCATGGATTTCATCATAGCGTTACCAAAGTCTGAAGAAAATAGTGTCATCATGGTGATTGTTGATAGACTGACCAAGTACGCACACTTTTGTGCACTCTATCATCCTTTCAAAGCCAGTGCAGTTGCCACCACATTCATGGAGACAGTTCAAAAGCTACATGGAAGCCCAAAGATTATTGTAAGTGACAGAGATCCCATCTTCACTGGACATTTTTGGACATAATTGTTTTCTTGTTTGGGTACTCAATTGGCTCATAGCTCATCTTATCATCCTCAATCCGATGGACAAACTGAGATAGTGAACAAATGTATGGAAGGATACCCTCATTTCTTTGTCTCTGATAAAGAAAAAAATAGTTCAAGTGGTTACCCTTGGAAAAATGGTGGTATAACACTTCCTTTCATACTGCAACAAAAATGACACCATTTATTGTGCTCTATGGATATCACCCACCATCCATCACTTATTCTCTAAAATAAAAATATAAGGTTCATGCAGTGGAATATCACATCGAGTATCAACAAAAAGTTCTTCAACTCTTAAAGGACAACCTGATCATGTCACATAATCGCATGAAACAACAAGCAGATCAACATTGTAGTGAAAGAAGTTTTGAAGTAGGGGATTGGGTATTTTTAAGACTACAACCATACAAATAGATGTCCCTCAAGTAAGCTAAGAAGGATAATAAATTATCACCAAAATATTATGGCCCTTATAAGGTGTTGAAAAATATTGGTACTATGGAATACAAATTGGAGTTGCTTGCATCTTCGCGAGTACACCCAGTTTTTCATGTTTCATGCTTAAATAAGGTTAAAGGTGACAAGATCTTAGTTCAAACTATATTGCCAGAACTTGATGAGGAAGGAAAAATCATATTGGATCCTGAAGCTATCACTGACACAAGAATTTGCTAGTTGAGGAATCGATCCATTTTAGAGTATCTTGTTAAGTGAAAGAAACTACCTGCTGAAGATTCCACTTGGGAAGATGAGTCTTTTATACATAAGCATCTAGAATTAATCAAGTGTTGCAAACAACACTTGTCTGAAGGGGAGGGGCATGTTAATCCCTAAATAGTGGCACATTACCCCTTAATTGGGGCATATTACATTAGTATTGTTATTTTATATATGTCGGCTTGGGGCCAATAGTTGTAATTGTACCTCCTAGTCTCCTATATATACCAAGGAGACCTTTTCATTTGGAATCATCTTGTATTTGTGAATTCATATGATGCATAAGGAGGTTCCCCCCTCGAAGAGGCTTATTATCTAAATTTATCTCTTTGTCAAGGCGTTGAGTACTTATTCTAAGATTTTTATGCTATTTTTATATTTGGTTCCTAACAGCATGCCTGATGTATATGAAAATGAAGTGTGTATGAAGAATAATGTTGGAAAAGAAGTCAATGAAATGCTATCATGTTGGGGAGGAGGATATGGCATAAGGATATGGGCACAAGGCCATAAGAAATGGTTTTCAAAGCAAGAGGTATTGCAAGAAAAAGTTACACTAGTATAAATTGGCTAATTTGTTACTAACAAAACAACTAAAATTTGGATATAAACTACTATTTTGAGTCGACGAATAATGGTAGCAAATTTGCAGTCTATTTTCCCTCGACAAAATTTTAGTCGCATCTCGCTTAATCATTAATTTAGTCAAGTCAACCAATTAATGACTAAGTGAGATACAAATAAAATTTAGTTGAGGGAAAAGAGACTGCAAATTTGCTACCATTAGTCATTGACTCAAAAATAGTAGTTTATATCCAAATTTTAGTTGTTTTTTAAGCAACAAATTAGCCAATTTTTACTAGTGAGGGTGCATCTCTGATCCACTTTACTTTCACTATGAAAGTGTTAGCATATACCTCTTAGGTAGAGAGACCATATAATCACAATAATCCTCATAATATGTGCTTTCTCCTACAAAGTTGACAATTGATGCAATTGGTTACTTGGGCAATCGAGTAGATGGAAAATGTATGATAAGGACACTTCATATTGTGGACATGGTGATCACCATTGCTAGTTATGTAGACATTCTATTTTGATTCATGATATTTGTTTTTAAATTTCGGAAAACTAAACCCACCCTTCACTAGACAAAGTAAAAGACATTTGTATGAAAATAATAATACAAATACAAAAAAACATTGAATAAATAAGTCTTGTACGTATTGATCTATGCACCAAACAAACAATAGAATTCTTCTAAAAATGATCTTGATAACCTTGATACTTTCATCTATATCAACCTACTAGGGACCCATTCTTCATACATGGTCTTCCTAGCATACATTGGATGTTCAATGGACATTGAACACATACTAACCTAGTTTTAGCATTAGTGTAATGAGCAACAAAACTTTACACAATCAAATTTTTAGATAAAAGGTGTACCTTCCAACTTAAGCCAAGACTTGACCACATATCCTTTTGTCTTAATTCTTGGATTTTTATGACATAAGTATATCTTATTTAAGATAAGTGTTTATAGTGTGCCACTGTTCCCACAACACCATATTTTTAATTCACTGAATATATTATTTCCAGATGAATAAAATTGTGTTTTCCATGGAAAATATGTTCCAGCAAATAAGAACCAGTAGTAAAATCATTCAAAATTGCTAAGGCCAGTGTCCATGATTTTGAGAAATATTAATGGGAATATCTTTTAAGTGTTTACCATCTATGCCAAAAGAGGAGGATAAGATCTTCTCAATGTCTTCAAGTTTATGTCTAGATCCTAAGCCAATTTTTACTAGTGAGAGTGCATCTTTGATCCACCTTATTCTCAATACAAAAGTGTTACCATATACCTCTTAGGTAGAGATACCATATAGTCATAATAAGACTCATAATATGCTTGTTCTCCTACAAATTTGAGAGCTGATGTAGTTGGTTACTTGGGCAATCGGGTAGATATAAAATGTATGATAAGGAAACTTCATCTTGTGGACATGGTGATCACCATTATTGGTTATGTAGACATTATATTTTTCTTCATGATATTTGTTTTTAATTTTTGGAAAACTAAACCCATCCTTCACTAGACAAAGTAAAATACATTGGTATGAAAAATATAATACAAATACAAAGAAACATTGAATAAGCAAGTCTTGTAACTATTGGTATATGCACCAAACAAAAAATAGAATTCTTCTAAAAATGATTATGATAACCTTGATCCTTTCATCTATATCAACCTACCAAGGACCCATTCTTCATACATGGTGATATTGGCATAGAGTGGATGTTCAATGGCTATTGAACACATACTAACCTAGTTTTAGCATTATTGTAATGAGCAACAAAACTTTATACGATCAAATTTTTAGATAAAAGGTGTAACTTCCAACTTAAGCCAAGACTTGACCACATATCCTTCTATCTTAATTCTTGTATTTTTATGACATAAGTATATCTCCTTTAATATAAGTTCTTATAGTGTGTCATTGTGCCCACAACACGCTATTTTTAATGCACTGAATATAATGTTTCCAGATGAATAAAATTGTGTTTTCCATAGAAAAATTGTTCCAACAAATAATCACAAGCAGGAAAATCATTCATAATTTATAAGGCCGGTGTCCATGAGTTTGAGAAATATCAATGGGAATATCTTTTAAGTGTTTAGCATCTAGGGAAAAAGAGGAGGATAAGATCTTCTCAATGTCTTCAGGTTTATATCTAGATCACATATTTGAAGGGTTAGTAGTTTACAACAAGTAGACAAATTAAAAGAAAATAAATTGCCACAACCATTTAACAAATATCTTATTAAGTTAGACAATGTGAATCACCAAGGTTGCAAACTTTTTAAGTCGGCATTTACATCAGTGCGTGTAATTTAAGGTAAACTGATGAAATGCAATGTATATTAATTTTGATGCATAACAAATGGGACTAAAAATAGAAAGATTTATCTAAATTGTTATAGGTATCAAACAAATAACTTCAATAGTCATTAATTAAAAATATATATATCCTTGAACATAAAAACTATTCATAATTGAACAAGCCATGTTCCACTCCCATCACATTTGACAATGGAAATTTTGATAGCATCGGTTTCACGAATCAAATAGAATATTCTTATGCAGAGAAATTCTTAGCCATGCTCATATTTTTTTCTAAAACGGGTTGCAAGACATCCATGTACATTATTTCATAACTACAACTCACCTTCTTGTTTACTAATCGAGAGAGTATCTCCATTACAAAATCCACCTGCATTCCAAGAAATATTATTCGCAAAGTATCCATGAGGGTCTATCAAATTGAAAACGTTATTGTAAAATAACTCACCCTCCACTTTGAACATCATTTATTACAAATAGGAATAAGTAATCTTGTTATGAAAATTAACCCCAAGCATGACTATGTGCTTCTATAATATCACAAACAAGAATTTTAAAATGATATCTAACTTTGATTGCATTGTACAATGTTGGTGTGCCATTATTAGAAGCAAATTATAGACATGTCACTCACCAGTGCAGGAAATGCACCAATTGCTTGAATAATTGTATGCATGAACAACAAAGGAAGTGGTGTTTGTTCAACCTGCCCAAACAACAAATGCTTGCCAGAATTTTATTCTTGCACATGCAATAAAATAATAAATGGAAAAAAAAGTGGTATTACATACAAGTTGATTCAACACTTTGGCTAAAACCCGGTGGGTGAACACAACCCGCTGCTCAAAGCATGTAGAACATGCATCTATAACCTGTGAGTAAGGAGACAAATTTAATTTTGTTATACATGATACCAATTCAAAAACTAACTATTGTGAGATAGTGAATATGCATACCTTTTTCAACTGTATTCCATCACTTTCCAAATATATCCCATGAATTGCAGTCAACACCTCGATTGGTGTTAAAGAAGGATATGTATGAGCAAAACCCTAATCCAAAAAAAAATATTTCAGAAAGTAATTTTATACAGTAGAATGTACTAGATTTTTTGTGCTCTGTAGAAACCCTATTTGGGAAACCACAAAAACCCTTAGGATATTTTGATGGTAGGAATCGAGGAATCTTTGGAAACCCCCACGGCTGAATGATTGCTTGATAGTAGACGGTGAGGATCAGGCATCCATTTCTTTCAATGGTCAAGGAAGAGGAGCTAGTTGATCGTTATAGCAAGATTTTCCTCACCCCATGCAATCTTGCACAAAGGGATTTTTTCCATTTCCCTATGCATACTTTTCATCCCTTTTTTCAAATCCCAGAGCTAAAAATACATTTTTCCACATATACACACCTTGCCTACTATACATCATGTGTATACGTAGGTTGCACCACTACAGCCCGCATACATCGGGAAATGTGCCCAAAAATGAAAAATGGTGTCGGGTTTCCATGTCACGACAGGAGATCAATGATCCTTGGCCTTCCATATACTGGAAACGTTTTGACTTGGCCCTTCAGTTCCATTTGAAGACTATAAATGGGCCAATTCTAAGCTATGGAAAAGAGGAGAAAGAATTCAACATTGAGAGCAAAGTTACTCTGGAGGAATTATTCACTTCACATTGAGTCTGCATCCCTTTATCCTTTAAGTCTGAACAAAGTGTTCAACCCCCAAGCTCTTCCCTTATTGAGTGATAACTCCATTTTCTCTCTTACATGAGCTTACCTTTGGTGGAGGATTGAAGTGGTGGAGGCCGAACTGGAAGGAACTTAGTTTCTCGGTTCCGAATCGTGTCGACACAGAAGTCTGTAACTTATTCACTTATGTTGATCACATCTTAATAGAAATACTCTTTTCTCGTCCAATTGATATCTTGCAAATATTTGAATTATTATTCCATGGTTGTATTTGCTATTTATATTGATGGATTATGCTATTGAATGTGCTAACACCATATATTATCACTATATGCTTGTTTTTCTTGGTTGTTGAGGACTAGTTGCAGGTATAGTGCTTTGGGTCAAGTGCTCAACGGACTTCATTGAACGTCTGGACGAGGTAGGACTTTATCTTGTCTTGCTAGCATAATTTTTTTTATAGCATACTTGAGAATAGATTTGATTTCTGTAGTCATTTCCGTCTGTTGTGGTTTGCCCCTATCCATAGAGAGATTTTCCTTGTAACATTGACTTCTCTCCAAACCCAATGGAAGGGAAGCATATCTGGTCAGATTCAGCTGTCCAATAGGTAATCCTGCCCACATGATTTCTCCACATAGAATCCAAGGCTTAGGATCGAATGGGTGTGGACATTTCTTCTTCCTTCGGAGTTCTCCCTGGGGATAGCTCCTTTCTGGATAGCCAGTTTTTTACCCCTTACTGTCTCCCTTCAAAGATTGGATTGGTGAATGGTTTTGTCTTAGGTCCCATTTTTTCAAGCCCTCCTCTCTTTTATCACCCTTGGAATGTCTCTGGAGAATGAATTTCAGTATCCCCCTCCTCATCTTGGGAAACAAACCCCCTTGTTGGTATGTTTAATCGTCGATTAAAACATCCAATTCATTCAATTGTCAACTCGGGGTAAGTCTTTTTCTTGCAAGGATATTATGCAATATATATGTTGGAAGTATTCCGTAGCTAATACTAATTGTGATCAAACTAATCAATCCAATCCTCATAACAGTGAAAACAACAACTGTCAACCAAAAAACAAAAGCATTACATCAGCTAATTGACTGTAGTAGAGGCGATGTTAATGCTAAGATGAACACTTCTCATGAAAACACTATGTTGTTAATGAATCACAACTTCACACATTCTCACCATAATTCAATCCCAATTCCAGTGTTAAATCCACTCAACTCTAAAACCAATCATACAAATTAGAAATACCCTAACTGGAATAAAACCATACTCGTTGAAACAAAAACAACTCTTCTCTCAAAACTCACAATTGCTTAAATGAATTAATCAAACCTCATTGCTAAAGATCACACTTGCACACAATTGTTGATGTAAAACTCACTTGCTGAAATTGAAGTCAACATGACTTGCTTGTTGAAAGGACAAATTAATCAACACAACTCACTTGTTGTAAATGAAATCAATAATGTAATAAAACACGCAATAACAATAATACCAATGAATTACAACACTCGAATCTTCTGCAATTAAACACTTACAAAATAAACCATCAACAATATAATTAATCTACCTATGAATACAATAGCAACGACCCTGTTAAAGAAGAGGGCCCTTCCTCCTTAGCAAGGGATGAGAAAATTACAGAGGCTACAACTTATACATGCATAAGATTGAACCACAAACTTGAAATATCTCTTATTAATCAAATATTAGAGAATACAAATCATTGTCTCTACCTAATCTCCCCCCTTTGTTGTGACTAATGTATTCATTTAAATACATAGAGAGCTAAGGGACAAATCATAAACAATTTTCCCCAACTTGGACTTCCTAATCTATGACCAAATTACAAATGATTTTTATTACAATTTTAGATTGTCTTCAATAGATCAATCAATCAAGATCATGTGTCTAGGATCTCTTCAACTCTGATCAACTGAGAATAGGCCAAATTTGGTTTTGCAATTGAGAAAAAGTTGACAATCAGCCACAAAGTGAATCTGGGAGGATACTTCTTGGAAAACCCTCCAAATCTCTCAAACCATGACTTAATTTGGAAAACGTCCCATGTGGAACTCAATTGGGTCCATTTTGCACAAAACCCATGTTCCATATTTTTGAGATTCACCTCCATCTACTTGAAAATTCCAATGCAACAATAGCTCTTCTTATCTTCCATGTGTTTGACTGGGAAAGTTTGACCATGAGCCGGAGTTGACACATGCCACCTGGGTATGAACTGAAGATCACTAATCCATGTTATCAAGTCTGGGAACAAAACTTGTGTTGTGGATTTTCTCATGGAGGTGTGCTAGTGTGTCAACCTTGGCAGGATATGAGTTTCAGTGAGTTGCATCATGTTGCAACAAAATGAATTTCAACAAAGGATGAGTTTCAGTGAGTTGCAACAACTGTGGTATGAGTAAAAACAACTTTTTTAAGCATTTTCATGTGGAGGTGTTCTAGTATTCCAACCTTGAAGGTTTCCATCATGATTTTTTTTATTGCTACTACGAGAAATTGCTTCATACACCATAAAATCAAGTATGATATTCTTTAATTTATTAAAAATGAAGGAAAATGAGCATTACTTAACCACTAAAGCATAAATAACTATGACATGGTGTTTTACGAGTAATTATGGTAAAGGGAGCGATCAATGAGGGGTAAGAGGAAGTAAAAGGGATGAAATGGATGTATGTGAGTGTTAACAATGGTGACAAATCAATGACCCAACACCCCTGTTGATATATGCAACAACAAAGGAGGGGTTTTTTCCTCTAAATCTAGGTATATCTGGTGCTATGACTGGTCTGGACCCATGCGATAGTAGTTTCAGTTGGGAGGATAGTCCCATTTCAAATTGGGAGCTACAAGGGCTTTCCTCTACCCCCATTCTCGTGTAACCACCTTTTTCATCCACTCCAGGCGAGGGTGGTCCACAAGACTTGACAGAATTCATAGATTTTCTCTTAGCCCCGACGAACCATACGGGTTGTGGCGAGGCAGTAATAGGAGTGGAGAACGGTACCCCTAAAGCCAGTGGGGAGAAGGGGCCCTCCCTAGGGGGAGATATAACTATAACTGTAAACAAAAAATACAGTCTGTGTAAAAAAAAGAAAAAGTGTATCAAGTCAAAAGGGAAATAAATTAAACTTGTGTTAGGAATTGATAACAACGTACCACATGTAGTGGAAATGGTTGAAATTTTCGTGGTTGGATGAGTGTGTGGTTGATGTTTTGGGGTCAAAACACTGAAGGAATCGGTTGACAATACCTAGTAAAAACCCTCGACCATTCCCCCTCAGTACAATTTCTACCGAGAGTTTGTTTCCTCTTCAAATTTGGGAAAGAAGAGGAGGCAAATTGGGATATAAACAACAACTGGAGTATAAAATCCACTCTAGATTTACTAAAACAATTGACCACTCTCTTTGATGCTAGTAAGGAAAGAATAGACATGGCCCCTATCTAGGTGTGCCTCCCTAGACTTCCAGCCAAATCCTGGAACAGTGAAGGACTTAAGGATTTAGGGAATGCTATGGGGACTTACCTATATGTCGACATGTCCTTCCAATCAATGGGAGAGATGATAATTACTTGAATTTTGGTTTCTCTGGATATCAGGGAGGGTTTTGCATAAGATGTGGAACTAGTGATGGAGAACAAGATTTATTTTAAAATATTGGACTATGAAAGCATCCATTTTCGATGTTGGTGATGCTATCAATACGACTACATTATTAGCTAGTGTCATTTTCCATTCCATGAGTAGGCATGTAGTCCTTGAGAGTCGACATAAAAAAAGAGGGGGGTGACACAAGAAGGGTTGGAACCATTTCCACCCACTAAAAAGGAAATGTAGGGCAAAGGCAGCAAGGTCACCATCTATGGAACATGATGTCGAAGTCGAAGCAACAAAGCAAGCCCTCCAGCTATCAACACATACTCCATAATAATTGTTACATGTTCTCAGGGAGTCATCCGTGGAAAATCATCATATTATGGAACAACATAAGGGGTTCGCCCCCCAGATGGGTATGCTTAATTCTCCCCCTCTTAATATTATTTTTTTGATAGATTCTTTAACTTTATTGGGAAGATATTGGACAAGTTCTCTAAAAAAACCTCCCCTTTCCCACTAGGGTTTCTGGTTTGTCAAATTTCTCTATATCGGGTCCCTCTCTAGCACATTGTTCTTTACCTCTGGAGAAGGATGTTGTTTCCCCTGTAACAGTAACGATAGATTCCAAATCCTTGATGGATTTTGAAGAGGTGGGGGTGGTTTATCATCTCAAGAATAGATCTATATTTGTTTTGGGACCATCCATAAAAGGGATGGGGGGATTGGGAAAAACCCCAATGCCCCCTTTAGGAGGAAAAGGGTGCGATAGGAAATCCCATCTTTCGAAAGATCAGAAAAGGGAACTAGTGGACATAGCAGTTGGGAAAAAGCTTTACATTTTGGGGGATATTATATAATCATTAGCCCCGGAAGGGGTTCCCTTATGAAAATTCTCTCCTTTAACTACAAGGGTGTGGCGCGCCCCTCCAAAAAATTGGCCTTCAAAAGGTTGGTGGAAGCCAAACAACCTAATATTATACTTCTTTAAGAAAATTTGGGGTAAGCATTAGCGGTCGTAAACCTACTAGATTCTCTTCTTAGGTAATGGAGTTTCATAGGTGCAGATACCAGGGAGCACTCTGGGGGACTAGCAATTGGATGGAATTTCAGAACTGTTAAATTGCAAAATTCTTGGGGGTTTGAATCTGGCTTAGGGGTGAATGTATGCTCAGAAGACTTGGGGATGGAGCTCTTGGTGATAAATTTTTATGGACCATACCAAGACCAAGCCCTCTTTTAGGAATCTTTGCTCAACAAATCCTTTATTAACTTTGAATCCCTTATCTTAGGTGGAGACCTAAACTTCTCAGTGGGAGTTGCTGAAGTATGGGGTCCCAAGTCGAGAATTGATCCTTTACTTGATTTTTTCATTCACATCCTAGGAGATAAGGGTATGTCATATGTACTCATAGTAAAACTAAACCCCACCTGGAGAAACAAGATAATAGCAGAGGATGGAATTGAAAAAAGAATTGATTGTTTCCTTGTATAAAAAAAACTCCCGGACTACCCACTATAGTTGCAACAATGGGTAGGAAATGGAGGAGACTCTGATCACTTTCCTATATTTATGGAGGCAACAAGAAGGATGAGAAATCCATCTATTCCTTTCAATTTTAACTCATCCTGGCTCAAGGATGGAATTTTTCACTCCATGGTTAAGGAACATTGGGCCCCTTTTGATCATCAAGCAGGGATTTCGACTGTTGCCCAGTTTGCAACAAACTTGGAGTCAAAATGGAAACTATAGAATGGGCATACATTGAGAGGAAGAGGGATGAATAGGACCTAATTGATGTATAATTATCTCTCCAAACTATCTATGAATCCAAGGGGGGGTTATGCTAGCCCCGAAACAAAAGAAGCATTATTGACCCTGGAAAAGAAGAGAAGAAAACTCTTAGATGAAAGAGAAGCAACTTGGAAGCTAAAAATATGTTCTCTATGGATAGAATGTGGGGATGAAAACACTAAATTTGTACAGGATTATGCGAAGGGAAGGAAATTCTCGAACACTATTTGGAGCCTAAATGATTATTTTGGAAGCTTTGTCTCTTCCTTTGATGGATTGGCACACCTTGGTAAGAGACACTTTCATAACCTTTTTACAGAAGATGAAAGGGTCACAATTGTTGATATTGTGAGGATGGATTATTTCTTTTCACTTTTTTTGAATGTTGAAGAAAACATATCCCTCATGGAAGAGGTCTTGAAAGAAGATATTAAGGATGTTCTTCATAGCTTCTAGAAGGATAAAATTCTAGGCCCTGATGGCTAGACTATAAAATTCTTCCCATGACTCTATGAGTTAATAGGAAAGGACATCTTGAAGGTGGTGGAGGAAACCCACTCATAAGGCTACATGTATGCTCTAATTAATTCCACCTTGATTTCCCTAATTCCTAAGATTGATTATCCCCATTCTTTAGAATAATTCATACCAATCTCATGCAATTGTATTTACAAGGTGGTGGAAAAAGTAATTGCTAAAAGAATAAATTCTATATTTCCAGTTACGATATTGAGAGAACAATTTGGGTATTTGGAAGCCAAGAAGATTCATGAGGCCATTAGAGTGGCATGGGAATCTATTCACAGTATTAAAACTAGGAAATCCAAAAGAACAATCCTAAAGATAGACCTGTCAAATTCATATGACAGAGTAAGTTGGTTATATATCAGGCTTCTACTAACCCACCTTGGGTTTGAAGTGCCCTTCATTAACTTGGTGATCAGTTGTATATCGAAAGTATATTTTGTGGTACTTATCAATGGGGCTGCTTCCCATTTTTTTCATGTGGAACGAGGTCTAAGACAGGGTTTTCTCTTGTCCCCCCTTCTCTTTATGTTGGTAGCAGAGGGACTCAATAGAGATTTGGAGGTTGCAAAAAGTCGAGGTGAGTTCCACAGTATCTCAATATCTCCCACACTACACTTAACACACCTCCTCTTCATGGATGATGTTCTGATTTTCTACGGTCGAATTCAGGGGGATATAGAAAAATTTCACTCTATTATGAACCTCTTTGGTTGGGCGACATGGGTGCAAATAAATGAGAGAGAATCCACACTTCCAGTCCATAATTTGGAGGAAGTAGAGTTGACCTCCTACCATTCTTTCTTTCCTTATGAATTAAGGAACTTTGATGCAGGCCTAAAATAGTTGGGTTTTCAGCTAAAATCATACTATTACAAGAAAGAAAATTGGTGTTGGCTAATAGCAAAGCTAGAAAAGAGATTAAAAGTGTGGAGTTTTAGATGGCTCTCTAGCTTGGGCCAGCTGGTATTAGTCAAATCAGTGCTAGAGGCCATTCCAGTATACTATACGTCTTTAGCATGGATTCCCAAAGGTGCACTTGAAAAAGCAAGGAGAGTATGCTTTAAATTCTTATGGGCTAGCACACAGGATCATTATGTTCTTCCATGGGTTAAGTGGGAATCATTGGCGGCACTGAACTTATTGGGAGGTTGGGGATTAAAAAACATATTTTTAATCTCCAAAGCCTTGGAAACCAAGTCCAATTAGAGGATCGTCACAAAAGAAAGTATCTGGATGAAGGTGGTCACTCAAAAACAAATTCACCCAGAATTGGTGGAGGATTGGATCAAAAATCCACAAAAAGAGAGGCCTATCTACTCAATTATATGGAAGGAAATCATCAAATCCTTTCATGTGGTTGTGGTAGGACTTGCATGGAAGATAGGAAATGGAACAAAGGTGGGTATTGGATCAGACCCTTGGCTAGGTAGTGGGAAAAATCATCTTCTCCCCTTAGATTTGATCCAGCAGTTTCACACATAAGAATATTTCTATATAAATCAGATAGTGGATCCTGGATGCACCACCATTTGGAGTCAAGAGTGGAAGGAATCAACCTAGTTAGGAATGGGGGAGGATTTCTCTGAGCGTTGGTCCAATTATATCAGATATCTCAAAGCCTCTCATATTCTAATAATGGACAGGGAATATGAACTCGTAAGGAAACATGCCCCACACGGCTCATACACTTCTAAATTGGGTTAAATTCAGCTTAACATGGAGATGCATCAAAAGGAACCATCTTGGTGGTGGAAAGGCCTATGGAAGATAAAGTGCCCTCTAAAAACTCACATTTTCATGTGGTGTCTATTAGTAAACAAAGTACCCCACATGGGACACAATGAAACGTGAGAAGTTGGAGGGCCTATGATGGTGTCCTCTGTGTAAAGCTGAGGAGGAAACAATGCCTCACCTTTTAATATTATTCCTTTTGTAATACAAATTTGGGAGGAGTGTTCCAAAAAACTGGGTCATGTTTGCATCTAGCAAGGGCTCTTAGTAGAATAAGCATGATGTGACTCGGTCTCCAAAACCTCTAATCACAACTGTAAGGCACTCTCTCCTATCCTTAGTTGGGGTGCTTGGATGGCAAGAAACTCTACTATTTTCCAGGATAAGTCCACAATCCTGGAAATTATAGCAGCCCAAGGCCTTAATATCCTTTCACAATTTTCATGAGACAAAGGGATGGGCACAGTTTGAATCATTCAAGAAGAACAAGTGGACTCTACCAGGGCATGGGATTATTTTGATGGGGCCTCACAAAACAACAATCAACTACATGGAGGGGGATTTATGCTCTATCTCTCAGATTTCCATTGCTTCAAATTTAAATTGGGGTTGCGCCTCGGTACAAACAACTGTGTTGAGCTCATGTATTTAAAATGTTTGATACTCTTTGTGGGGGAAAAAGGCATAAAAACTATTCATAGTTTTGGTGATTCAATGATAGTCATTAACTGGACCCAAAAAACTCGGAAATGTCACAACATTCTTCTACTTTCTTTACTTGATGAAAATTTTAGAATTCTGGACTCTTTTGATTCTTTTTCTTTGCGACACGTCTACAAGAAATGTAACTCGAAGGTCGGTCATCTCTCTAAAGCAGGCATACAAATGGATTTTGGGAAATGGATGATATTTAAACTCAAAGATGAATAATTCTATGAATATTTTCACAGGCCTTTTGTAGATGTGCAAGCTCCCCTAATCATCCCTTTCTATTTTTTTTAAATGATGTGTCATAGGTTTTCAATTGTTCGATCTGCATAGTTTTTTGATATTGATATGTGTATGAAAAAAACCATTATAGGTTTCTTCTAGACTATTTTTTTTGTAAAACAATTATGGAAATATCTGGCATAGTTTACAGTCGGCCTATTTCAAAGGCTTAGGCACAACACCTTTTCTTTTTTGAGAAATACATGGGCACATGTATTCCACAAAATGTAAATTTATTTTCTCTMTGGATAAAATAAAATTTACGCCTTTTTTTTTTCTKAGGAAAAAAAYAKTAGAATGTACTAAATACATTTATAGAAGAAAAAMTCTAGTTTAAGGCAACCTATAAAATTATGGGAACTCTTTGCAACCTCGAATATAAATTTGCACTTAACAAAATGAGTTGAAGGAAATATTACTATTCAAAAGTAAACATTATTCTCTAAGAAGTAGTGTACGATGAAACAAATCACACAATTCATTCTTAGTCTTTGAATAAAGCAACACCCAACAAGAAAAAATTATGTTCTATGTGGAGAAACTTATCAGTATTGAAAGAGACTAATGCAAACAATTCTTTGAACCACATCTTTTAAAATTCTAGGATCATAGTTTAGAGGACAGTAAGCATATGTTGCATTGTGGTAAAGTTCTACATGGCACAAAAGCAACTTTTTAGCATAGCTTTTGCAAATAATGATGATAAATGACAAAGATATATGATGATAAAAATGCACTTCCAAGGACATGGTATAACTAGTGTTGCAAATATTGTGTCAAAGAATATATTGTCAAGGGTTCAGAAAGAAACTTACCATAAATATGGGCATAATATTGTGTACTCAATACAAAATTATTTTCTTGAAGGATGTATACTATAACATGTACTACATAGATGATGGCATCAAATATTTGGATCCATGAGTATGCACACGAACATAGACATGCATGAAAACACAAAAATTCACGTAAGTGTTTACACACATGCAAGGGATCAAAAACTTTTTAGGGGTCGTTCATCACCAAATACATGAACATGTTACAAACAATGGATTTTGAGTAAAATGGAATTATTTTTCCCACAATTGATTCCAACAAGACATGGTTCGAGAAGCCAATATAATAATGTCTATAAACCCACTTGGAAATCAATGCCCATTACAAATCTAATACATACAGTTAAAATGTATTTGATAGACTTATAGTACCATTAGAGAACCCATTACAACTGCTATCTTTTTCTTTTGTGGATCCAACTCTTTCAGAACCTAGAATATTAATCAAGTTTTCCCTATAGTGTGTTCAAATTCTAAAGATGGACTTATTTTTCCCACAACTTATTCAAAACATAAACCTAAAAGCTAATGCATTGATGTCTATAAACCTATTTTGAAATAAATGCCCATTACAATTAAGAAACATACAATCATAAAGTGTCTTATAGTCTACAGTGTCATCAAAGAAGTGAGAACCCATTACAGTTGCTCCTTTTTCACTTGGGGGTCCAACTCTTTTAGAACCTAGAATATTAAAATCAAGCTTACCCTATGCTTTGTTTGGATTTTAGAAGTGGGATTATTTTCTCGATAATTAATTCCAACCAGAAACAAGGAAGTCAATGCAATGGTGTCTATAAACCCATTTGCAAATTAATTCCCATTATCAGATAGATACAATAAATTGGTGTCTTGTCATCAGATAATCCATTACAACTGCTTCCTTTTTCATTTGAGGATTCAATTATTTTAGAACCTAGAATAATCAAATAAATATTTCCCTATTCTTTGGTTTTGATCAAATTGTTGTATGCATACACTTAAAAAGATATTGCAAATATCATCAAACAAAGCAGACCTCGACACCCTCTCCTATTCTCCACTATTGCAAACAAAATGGGAATAAATGGATTTAAGACATGATATAAGAATACAGAGTAAGACATAATCACAAACAAAAATAAAGATGATGAGAGTTGGAAAATTACCATCAATGCTATCAACTCAAATTGCAACCTGTAAAAGTAAAAAATGTGAGAGAAATCAAAATCCCTACAAAGATATTATTTTCGACAATCCAAGCTTTAGAATAGAAATCTTAAAACAAAAATTCCTAAAATATATTGACCCAGTGTAGGAAAAACATTATCCCATGAAACTACACCTCCATCCTCTGATATGGAGACAAACCCTATCCTATGTCATGCAAATTCATTACTTACCACCGACTAACATATATGACAAAACCCAATGCAACAAAAGAGACTAAGCCTTTAGACTCAACATTGAAACAAAACCCACACTCTCTGAATGGTAAAGAGAACCCCTACAATCCCTTACAGTAAAACTATCTATTATGACTTATCCCATCAAATCCCTACCTAATCAAAATGAGATACTTAGTTTATGAAGCTTACCAAATCCATGATCCATTATGCTACTACATACCTGGAGAAAGACAATAAAAGTGCATTGGTTCAATTTCATTGATGTCCATAGCATTGTTGAAAAGAGATTCAGTGCATCATCATTGCACTCATTCTAAATGTACCCCGAAATTATAGAAGTCCAGGAAACCACATCCGGTTGAGATATTTTGTCAAACACTTAGAGTGCATCCTCTTCAAACATTGTTAGGCTAGTGCATGCCTTGACAATGTTGGTGAAGGTTGACAGGTTGAGCTTTATTCCTTTCTGTACCAACCTATATCCATCATCTATGGTGGGTATCCTAACATTTTTTTCTTACAGGTATGTTGGCTATGAGCCACTGATGGGTCTATGATGGGTGGGAATACTAGACATGGGAAGTCAAATGAACTCGATTGGCTTAATAGAATACCCAAACATGAAATGAATGGTTGGCTAGACTTCACATACATGCATGAAATGATTGGATTTGGATCTATGACTTATCCCATTAGTTCATTCCCCTCTCTGAGGAGCATCATATGCCTAATGGAACTATAAGGGAATTTTGATACGGATACGCCTATTCTCACCAATGAACACTTGACTAATAAGAGAGATTTCTTATTCTTATTTATGGAAAGAGGAAGCCAAAAAATCATGCATGCCTACCTATACCCCTTGTGGGACTGGACATTATTTCCTATACATTTATCTTTCCCACCCACCTGATATTAAGTACACATCTGCATGCCCTGACTCATTTCATGAATGAGTATTCGAGTAAATATATTCATAACTTTATTGTTGAACCTATTTTGAATATACCTCGCAACCATTGCATTCCAGAAAACCCCACTTCATTCAGGCATTTTGTGAAATAAATGGATAGCTTCCTCTACTCTATCATTGTCATGGAGCTTGTAAGATGGATGGTCTTCAAACCCACCTCTGACTACACAAGCATAAATTTGTTTACCTTGTTGCACAACTCCCATGTGACTATTCGCAGAGAGAACAGTAGCCATGGTAAATGAATCCAGTTTCACCCTTGTGTTGCATTTCATCAAAGAGTTCCAAAGCTCCATTACCATGCCCATTTTGAGCATACCCTGCAATCATTGCATTCCACAAAACTACATTTATTTGAGGCATTTTGTCAAATATATTCCTACCAAATCCTTTATCATTTTGTCAAAAATATTCTCGCCAAAGTGAATTTGTGTTGTGTTTTTTTTGTCGTTTTTATTATATGTTATTTTCATTTGTATATATATATAAAGTAACTTATATGCACAGTCTCTTAATGTCCCATGTCAAATGTTGTCGTCGTGAAGTTGGGTTGGGTATCGAAGACATATAACATTGATTTGGTGATGTTCATGAAGTATAAGATATTGCAGGTTATACGAAGTTGATTGAAGACAAATTACTATATAATGCACTCAACCACCTGATCCAATAATATTCAACTATTGTTCTATTGTTACTCACGCCATAGTTAGAAATGAATAGATTAAAATATATATAGAGGAGTGTAATTGACTATTTGAGTAGTTGATATGTGGTTATGTGAAGTCATCGGTAGAAATACTACTAATTCATGTTCATGTAGTTGTAATATAATCATATGTTTTGTCCCTGGACTAAATTGGTCGTTTAAGTTAGTCATTTTTAGTTGCGTCACTTAAAATTGCTCAAATTTGGTACTATAAAACTGTGATGACTAACTTTTTTGGTCACATAGTCAATAATTACCCATTTTGTACTCATATTATGAGAAAAATATTTCTCCTAAAATGCCTTCAAAAGAAAGTAGAAAACATCAATCGTGCACTAGGCAGGTCTAATTACATCATAAGGAATTTCCCTTATGGATGTTATGTTTGATGGAGATGTGTATATGGCTCATATCCATCTAGATCCATTGGAAAACCATTGGTGCTTTCTAGAACATTCATTCCACCCTGACATGTTGATGCACTTCTTACATCATCTTGATTTTGCAATGGTCCTCGCCGTAGTTTATTGACGAAGCATACCAATGTGTTGTCCACTATAATGCTTGTCACTTGGGCTTCCATCATCGATGCTTCCCATCTCCTCCATCACCATCACATGCCACCTCTTCTTTCCCGCTTGACTTCCTCAACCAAACTTTGTTATGATTTTCCAATTTTATGTCTTACCATATAGGATCACATCATTGTTGCAATTGTCTGAAAAACTATTATGACCCAAAGGGGGAATATATAGGGTTAAATGTATATGACATACCCCAAAGGGGGGGACATATGGGGATAAATGTACATGTAATGTGTAAATATATATGTAATAGGGTCAGCCTAATAGTAAAGAGGCCTCATGTGTATGTGTGAATAGGTATATATGGAGAGCATGTATTCATTATTGTAGACATGTGAATTGTAATGTATGAATGTAATTGATTATGTGGAGTTTCTCCTATTGTTTAAGGAGTTATTGTGTAACTTATCTATCTTGGAGTTATGCTACATGTTGATATTATGTACATGGTGTGTATTTCTGTTATGTTATGATATTTTAAGCATTTGGATCATTACATTTGGTATCAGGGCATTGATCTTAGGGTTTTGCTTCCTCATTCAATTCATCTTCGCATTTTTTCTATAACATTTTTTTGGGCTCACTTCATAAACCTAAAATTGGAGGTTGTTTAGAATACATATCAAGGTACATGTGGTACAAATTTTATATTATGGGACATTGTACGTTTGGAGATACACCCTGTGGAAGATAGGGTTTTTGACTAGTCCTATAACTAGTCTCCAACATGTGTTTCGGGTAAAATAGTCATATATTCCTCATAGAGGATCCAAATTTTGTGAGATTAGTTGAATTGGAAATAGTACAAACCATAGTATTTTTGGTGCAAATTTCAGAATCCATTATCCAATTTTGGATGCGTGGCATTCTTTACAAGTTCGGTCTCTAGAATAGGCCAAAATTCAGCAAGGTTTGGAAAGTTGCCATAACTTTTATTTGGCACACCCAATTTTGGTCAGATCTATGGAATTTCAGAGAATAAATTTCAGAGTACCACAAGTCAAAACTTTAGACTTATAGGGGCTGAAAATTCATAAACATGTCAGAAGGAAGGTTGGCCAGGATGATAGACTCCAAACCAAGGTTTTTAAGGTATGTTTACTTAAAACTATAACAAATTTTTATTGGGATGTCCAATTGAGCTTATTCAAAAGCCGTTGTTAACAGAAAACATAGAATATTATATTGAAACAAGGGTTATAACTATTTGTGATCATTATCCTTAATACACTGAGGTTGGAATTTGAGGATTGTGGTTAGACCTCACTTAAGAATCAATGACAATACCTAAATTTATAGGAGATGAACATGGAGATGAAATAAATCCTATGGAATGGTTGAGGTTGGTAAAGGAATATGGTATGGATCCTTCAGAGGAAAATAGATATTTTTCTAGTGAAGCTTGGAAGTGGAGGATGAGTATTGATCAGTATACTAGATGGAACTGCACATGGGAAGAATTTGAAAAATATTCTCAAATAAATGGATCAATGATATAAAAATGGAGGAGATGCATAAAGTTCAAAATGATTTAAAATAAGAAAAGGAAGAGATCAAGAACAAGGGTGATGAGTTATCTAAGATACGAGTCCTTAATGAAGCACTAGTTAAAGAAGTTCAAAAATTAAAACAAGAAAAGACTATCAAAGGAAAGTGGGAATAAGATGAGTCAAGGGAAGATTTGAAAAAGAAAGATGAAGAGATATGTAGACTAAGAAACCATAATAAAAAAATATTGGATGAGGTTAAGAGATTGAAAGAAGATTTGTTTTTATCAAAATCAAGAAGAAATCAAGATCTTGAATGAAGAATCTACCAGTAGACTTGAAGAGGAAATTTGCAAGAAGGTTCAAGAATCCCTAAATATTGATGAGGTAAAATCAGAAATTCAATCCAGAATTGAAGAAGGACATTAGAATTTGATAAATGGGGTGACATTGCATCTCCAAAAGGAGAAAGAAGGCAACATTCAATAAGGTCACTAGAAGATACTTGAAGAAAATGAACTTCATCTAGAGGATGTACATGCCAAATATGATGGTATTATCTCCAAGGCTAGAGTAATAAAAGACCAAGCAAAGAGGAAAGATGATTTCATTGTCTATGAAAAGAATATAGATGAAATGGGTGTGCAGAATGAACAAAAACCATCAAATGTGAAACCATATTGATGCCCTCTTTATCAATAAAGATTTCAAGGAAGACAAGAAAATCAATATCATCATTATCAAGGAAGAAGATGGAATACTCATCAATATTCATGGAATATGGCATCAGAAAACCATTATTCAACAAGATATTATCATAGACCAACATGGAGAAGCTTTAACAAAAATACATGGAATCAAAGGAAAGAAAAGTATGCAACAACTAGCCACCAAGGATTACAACCAAAAAGATTTGATTTTGGATGGATGGATCGTCATCAATGGAAAGAAGAAAGCATGAAAATAAGAAAATCATATTACTTGGTTTCATCACCTGTGAAGTCTTTAATTGCAAATCTTTGGGGACAAAGCTTTTTGAAGGAGGGTACTATGTTATGCCCAAAGGGGGAATATATAGGGTTAAATGTATATGATATGAACCCAAGGGGGGGAATATATGGGGCTAGATGTACATGTAATGTGTAAATATATATGTAATAGGGTCAGCCTAATAATAAAGGGGCCTCATGTGCAGGTGTGAATAGGTATATATAGAGATCATGTATTCATTATTGTAAACATGTGAATTGTGATGTATGAATGTAATTGGTTATGTGGAGGAGTTTCTCCTATTGTTTAAGGAGTTATTGTGTAACTTATCTATCTTGGAGTTGTTCTCCATGATCATATTTTGTACATGGTGTGTACTTATGTTCTATTATGCTATTGTAAGCATTTGGTTCATTACATAAACATGGCTCATCGTACCTAACATTAAGCACCATATAGTGAGCCAATCATTGGCTCATTGCTTGATGCATCTTGTATGTTCAATGCACACTATTCACCATCAAATGGACATGATGAAAAGGAAGTGTGCCAATTATTGACTCATTACATGGTGCTTAATGTTATCCATATGACTACCCCCTAGATGGGGTGTTAGTGAGGATCATGTGTCACGAGGGAGGGGATGGTGTCTACCAGCACAGTACCAGCCACGTGACTGGCGCATGCTCCTCCCCCTCTCCCACACCATGAACTTAACCCATCTTCACTCATACCAAAGTGTCATTGACGCTCCAAGTGCGCTCTTCTCTGCCTTCTTGTCCGATCAATGGAATCGCAATTACTATGGTCACCTCTACGCGTGTGTGTCCTCCCTCTCTAGCGGTATTCATACCATGAATCTCACCGGTGATTTCTTCATCTTTTTCTCTTCTCACCAAAGCCATCTCGCGATCTTCACCCTTCCTTGGTGCTCACCTGCTACATTTTCCATTTCCCCATGCCTTTTCCATGTGCCTGCTCAGCTTCACCTTGCTTCGGACATGCCTCGACTATGAGGGAAATCCAAGCGAGGCTTGGCCTAGTACCAAAATAGGTCGCGCATGGCCATTCGACCTCAAACTGCTCACGCACCTTCACACAACTCGTCGCCCTCCTCCTCTAGTCAATCCTCTCAGAGCCACAATGGCCTCCCACCTATTTCCTTGCCCTGGGCATGCCGAGTTGAGTGGTTCGACCGCCTAGGGAATTCAATGGGATTTTCCCCATGGCCATTGCTGGACCTGGCCTCCTCCTTGCAACCTACCTTAGTCGTCCCACCCAATTCACCTGAGAATTCAGCTCCTGTGCCACCACCATTGCACTCGCTACCAGTCCAGTATCCACGTGAGGATACCTCCGTCCACCGAGAGAAACCTCAGGAAACACCCCACTCCTGCTTAGATTGCGCTACCTATGCAAAATTCCAAGACGACCTTGTAATTCTGCAAGACCTAGTGTTCGAGGTTCGCAAGGAGGTGGACGACCTGCAGTTTTGCTTAGAATTTATGGACAAGAAGGGGACACAAATTCTGTAGCTTCTTTCCTCTCTGCATGGCTATCAACACCCCACAGAACAGGCACCCAGTGCACCAGCGGCCTCAACGACAATCTTGGTTCTGTCTCTCCAATTGTCACCAGTGGACGACACAACAATAGGCTCAACTTCGGCTCTCCAAGCACCCACTTTGGATATCGTGGCATGCAACACATCGACTGCATGAGCTATGACATCTACACAAGTGTCAAACTGCATGGCATGTTGTTTGTTATGTTTATATTTTGTCACCTGTATTTTTGGTTAAATTTCATTTTGAATGTCTGATGCCTGTCCTAGAGGGTCTAGAAGCCTGGGCGAATCGGTTTCCCCACGGGACGGTTTCGTTACAGTTGGTTAATTTTTTTATCTGAATTTATATCTGAATCTGTGGTTTTGATTTGGGAGGTTGGTTGAATTGGTTTCCCCCTGGGGAAATTCAGTAACTATAGTCCTCAGACAAACTTGGCAATACTGTAATTTTTGGCTCTGAAAGGCTTTTTATATAAAAAAAAAATGTTATCCATATGACTACAACCAAGGAGAGTATGCGATGTAGGAGGAGCCAAAGAGTTGGTGACGCAAGAGGAAGTAGAGACACTCAACTTGTACATGAAAAAGATATGAAAGAAAGTGAAAACAACATGGAGTAAGTGATCAAATAAAGTGTTTGTTTGTGCATAATCATATTGAAGGAACAATCACAAAATTGGCATAGTGCAGTATAGAAAGTTGCTATTGAGACATTGCTTCTCTAAATTTAGAGGATAAGCATCGTAGATCTACATGAACGCAACATCCGATGACACTATGGAGACATGGATGAATCATATTTAGGGGATGAATGTACGATGCACTTGGAGAGGAGTCGAACAAGAAGAGAGTTCAATCTAAGAGTATATGAGCATGCACATCAAAGTTGAATCGCACATGCAAAACAATAAGAAAGTATGAACTAGTAGGCATGTGGAAATAGGAAGTAATCAACTTCTGCAATGTGAGATTATTTTTATTCCTCTGCATCTACGTATGGGTAGGAAAACACTTGGCAATGGTTTAATGTACTGGAAGGTAAGCTAATTGAAAAGATTAAGAGGTTTAATTTAGACAGGTTAGACTTATTAGAAAGGTTAGATGAATCAACATAATTCACATTATTCCATTCCATAAGTAGAATTACATTACAAAGTATAATTTTAAAAGCAATCAATAATTTTATTTGCAAACTTTATTAGTCCCTGCCTCCACTAGGGACTATAGCTTTCACTTAGAGGTCAGGAGCCTTTGAATTTATATTAATTCACCCCATTTTGCTAGATATCCTAAATTTTTGTATTTTTTTTTTTATTTTTGTTTTTAAATTATGAGGTGGAACATAATTATGTCAAACACAAGCTCTGACACTACAATGAGTTAGGTTCTTCTTCTGCAATGGGCCTCCACTCTAGTCGATGCTTTTCTCACTATAGTCTAGCGTGATCAGTGTGGAAACTTGCACTCCTCACCTTGCTTGCTCCTCGGGACCTCACCACTTCCTCACTGCCTCACAACAATCAGACTTGCTATCTAAACTCTATGTTCATTCCTACAGCATGCTACTTCAACTATTCCTTACCTTTTCAAGTTTTTTTTTTATATTTATTCCACATATCATCTCTGATCCTCATCGTTATTCTTGCATCCACTCTCGTCTTTGATCCTCATCTTTATTCCTACATCCACCCTTGTCTCTAATCCTCATCAATATCCCTGCATCCACCCAAATATTTAAAGAAGAAGAAGACTACAAAAAGAGAAACCTAAGCTTGGAAAATTTTCATCTATTCACTGAAATCATGGGAATATCTAAAATACCTAAAGCCACAGGAAACGTAGATCTAGAACCAGTAACAAAGGCATGAACAAAGAAAGAAACACGAGCAGTTCCAGATTCAACGGTAGTAGATTCAACCCTATCTTATGGACCAATTACTATGACATTTTGAGAGAGAAATCCAATTTTTGTTTTTCTTGATGAGCATGATTGGACAATGTATATATATTACTCACTTATTAGGCACGTTCTTTCCTTTAGGGAACTTTCTATCCTTCGGATGTCTACTATTATTTAGGGCATCTTCTATCCTCGCGACACTAGAAAACATAGTTGATAAATGGGTGACCCAAAAAACCAAATTTGGAAATTAACAATAAGTAATTTATTTCTTAATGAAAAATCCCATATACAACTTACTTAAATAATCACCCATATATTATTAATTGGGGCTAATTTCAATTTCAAATATGCACGATTTCCTCCTCACAAGTTTGTCTTGATCAATTTGGGACAACAAACTAAATGAACAAAGCACACAATGACAAAATCAATTTGTTCCAATATTACCCTCTGCATAAGCCACTTTATTTGTTATTGTTTAAATTTTTCATGGATGTAGTGGATCCTTCGGTAGCACTCGACTATAATATCCAAATTTTTATTCCTTGAATTACTTGTAATTAAATGCTTAAATACTTTGCATGGATATTTTATTTTCTGCTACATTAACACCATGAGGTAGATATACAATGGTGTTGTGAATATTGTAAGTTTTTTTCTTTTGCAGTTAATAAAGAAGAAGATCAAGATCAACTAAACTTGAGCACCTATAGGAGATATGATACCACAAGAGGGGAAAGGTGAGGGGGTCTAAGGGGGGTTGTTCCTTAAAAAATCTACCTTATGTTACCTTAAATCCTCACCCATTTCAAATTTGAATTTCAAAGCTAAAAGGAGTTAAGAGGAGTGGAGGAAACAAATTCCTCAATCTAAGCCACCACTCCCTAAAATATAGGAAGTTGTCTCCCCTACATTCTTGGAACTAGGAAAATAAGTTGAGATTGAATTATCTTTCCATCTTGCATGAAGGAAATTCGAATGTGGAGGAAGGAGTTGTTGGAAAAAAGAAGGGGAAAAGAGTTTTGAGAGGTTAGATAACAAAAATTGGGAGCCAAATCCATGATAGATGAAACTAGCCATGAATTGAAGCTTGTAGACCCTGAGAAAAAGCCAAGAAACCATGGAGATTTTGTTGAATATTGAGATAACATCCTCGACCTTTCTGTGCACACGCTAAAGAGAACAATAAGGAGTATTTTATGAGAAACTATACAATAGAGAAAGAGTGATCCTTGTGTTGTGTGGAACAGGTACTGTGGGTGCCATAGTGTTACTTTGTCCTCAAGAAACCAACAGTGAAAAATCATTGGTTGAATCCATGGAGTCTAAAATTTAGAGTTATTTTTAACTTACTTTGCCCTGGTGGTATCATAGCTCAACTAGGGGGTGGTTTATATTGTGGATTACCTACGGTTAGGTGGAAATCGCTCGCTCGGATGGTTGTTGGTCTACAAGTTTTCAACAAACAAGTTTATTTATGTTCCTCTAGTAGTTCTTGATATATATTATGTTTTCAAAACTCTGTGTGGTTCATGTTTAAGTAAAAAATTATCTTCCTCTCTGTAGCAATTTGGTTCTATATAAAAAAAAATCTTCCTGCCTCTTTATTTCTCCGTCGTAGAGGTTACTTTCATGATTTGATGTGGAATTCCATGAAAATGAAACTATTTTAAAGTCTCTACGTAAGATTTTACAATTATTAAATGAGCAAAGTGGATAGGCCATTGACCACTCACAGTTTCATTTAATGTCCCTTTAGAGATCAACTTAATAATATTTATGATTCTGCATTCACTTTCTCCCCAATATGGCCTTGTCCAAATCCTCATGGCACATCCAGAAAATATCATTGGCAATGATGGGCCAGAGAGCCAAATAAAATTCACAAGGCAACCAATATGGGCCTTTAAGAATGAGAATTTGTCAGAAGCCCATTTTTGTATTAAGTAGGGAGTTCATTTTGTGCTACCTATAGTTGTTATGGTGCTAGGATTTTTAAATTTCACCCAACCGCAAATTGAATTAATAAAGGAAAATGAAAATTCTAGGCTAGTGATGACAATTATGTTAGAGATCATTCATTGACACACTTGAGTATCTTATGTTAAAACTGAGTTCAAATGAATTAAATTGGATATGTTGGGCCATGATGAACCATGTGCTTTACCATTGCATGATGCTAGTGAGAAGATTGAACTCTATGGTTCATTTTTTAATTTTTGTTGCACAATGCATTCAACATGGTCATCTATTATATTATAAACAAGTATATGAAACTATTGATAGACACAAGCATTGGGATGAGCATATTTTAAACTTCCCTTCAATTTTGTAATAAATGGACATTGTAGTTACTTCAACATTTATTCAAAATGAGTATAAAAATACCCTTCTGTGTTTTGTTTCCTCGAGGTCAGGTTATGGTTACAATTTTCCTCTTATTTTTTTCTAATTTGTCATAAAGTGGCCTCTAGATCCTATTTCCCAAATCATGTTTGTCCACACACTCTACTTATGATTTTTTTTTCTTGCAAAAGTATTACCCTTACTTGTAGTTTAGCAATTGCTAGGGCGAGAATAATTCTGTAGTTTTTAATTTCCTACTAGTTTTTAAGCCCTAGATAGATTAGAATTTGGAATTATGGTTTTTATTTGTGGCTTTGAGTTGGCCTTCTTGTTGAGCTTACAAAACTAATTATTGTTTCTACTGAGAGTTCTAAACAGTCTCCAGTCAAATTTGAGTCGTTTTACAATAACGAGGTCAAAATTTTCATAGATAGCATGTCCAATATCTCTATCAAATTTACAGTCACAAATGAGATGCCCAATGCCTTCCAATTGAAATAGGTCCTACATTATTTTGAAAAGAAACCTGGGTTACACTATATTAAATCAATATTACAGTAGACATTTCCAGAAAAGGGATTTTGTCGCATAAATTTAAAAAACAAATTGCAAGAGCATCAACATAATTCTTCCTAGTTTGCAGGAAAGCAAATAGCTAGTGAGGGATTCATCAAATTGTCCACTCAATAGAAAAAGGTATAGTTAAAATAATTCGGTAGAAAGAAGAATATTCACAGGTTTTCATTGCCAAGTATGGGCTTGTAATAATAACCCCATTACCTATTGAATGGGGAAACTCGACCTCTATTTAAATCCTCCCAGTTGTGCTTATTTCATGATGATGATTGGTGGTTGCAGATGTTTTATTTTTAGCTTTGTTTACAAATGGTGGAACTAGTGTATGCACATAAATTTTAAAATGGTTGAAAAACTTATCTGCATACCCTTGTTGATATCTATGCATGCACAAAATTTTGTTATGTATACTACTACCTAAGATTGTTTGAAGATTGTATGCACAAAGTTATTTTGGTTAGTATGCATGTGGTCCATAATTAAAGTTTAAATTTTTCAGTTGAGTATGGAAAGCAAGTTTGACTATTTTCTTATGATTGTTGAACATAGCCATTGATTACTTTTAAAGTTACTCTAAAAGTTGAAAGACAATTCTCGAAACAAATTTGAGCTTGATATTATTTGAGGGGGAAAATGTATTTTATTTATATTACATAAGTGGGTACATTACATTGGCCCTACAACAATATGAAAATTTGTTAGTTTCAATGGAACAAAGTCCAGATGCCATCTTGTTCTTTCCCATGACGACCTTTGCTCCAATGCACTAGACTTGGGCTAATAATATGTCCATGTCACCGACCAGCCTGGATTATAAACAGTTGGTTGATAACCTTGTTGAGAAGGTAGAGAGGAGGTATAAGATGAGGACCAGGGCATCATCTTTCCCCTCTCTCCAACCTTTACCTAGTAGTTCAAGAACATTAAGCCACAAAGAGGCGGAAGTATAGACATTTGATCCATCACCAATGAATGTACCAGTGTGAGTTCTTGCTTCCCCGTGAGTAAAGTCATAGCTTTTTAAAAGTAATAGCTATCACTAAAGTAAGTACACTGGATCATTTTGTTATGGTCTCTCTAACCATTCAGGATTCATTCTATCAAGTGGATCTAGTTCGGGTAGAGGTAGTAAAGGCAGGAGAAGCACTTGGATTAGTAAACCCAGTAATATAAATAGTATACCCAACATAAGCACTAGAAAACACCTATACCGACAACATAGTAAGCATATCCAGTAGTAAAGTTAGTTGTAGTGTTAGTTTTGATGGGTTGTGACAACAAATATCCTTGCAGTTACATTCATGGTCGGTTTCTCAAGTGTTTTTCCTTCTATATGCCTGGAAAATGCTTGAGTGTTTTATGTTTAAATGTAGAATCCCATGAGGTGCTTCAACTGTATTTGTAACCATTTCTCCAAGATTGAAGGAGCAAAAAAGAATATCATTTCCCCCCAAATGTGTCTATGTTGTGTTGTGTTAAGTGTGTGATTTTTGTATCTCATTTTTCTCTAGTTATTAACATTTGTGTTGGTCGCTTGATCCGAATAAGTTCCAGGACCAGATCGAGATCCTTAAGAGGTTATGGCAGAAAAGGGGCCTACAACCATGTGTATTATGTTCGATCCATGAAGTGAACTCCGTGACAAATCATAGCTCAAGATCCATAGCACCCTAATGTGCAAAAGGTGTCCATGTTCTTATGTGGTTGAGGAAGTTGGTCATGTGTTATTGCTTGTTGCAACCCTTAAGGCCTAATCCAAGGTCTAGATGCATGTGATGGCTAGTTTTCCATGCATCCTTAGATATACATGTGTTTCCATGTTATAGAGAGAGAAAGTATATGTTTAGCCATCTAGTGACTAGTGAAAGTGACATTTGTCAAGGAAAATGATGAACATAAAAAAGATCTTGCCTGCCTTAGAAAACATTTTTTCCCTCTTCATAATGATGAGCCTTCTCAAGTCATGATGCCAACATAATGTATTAGAGGAAATCCGTTTATAGAACCCATTGGACTCCACTAACTTCTCTTTAACCAAAGAGTACAGGAACTCGGACAAAACAATAAGAAAATAACAAGTCAGTCAAGAAAAGTAGACCAAAGCTCAAACTCCCAGTTCTCTCCATCACAATATTGGGACGAGCTTTCTATTCTAAAATGATGTTTTCCTGACAAGAAAAATATTGTAACCCAAGAGAGAGCTAAAAAAGTTATTTTTATTAATATTCTATCGTAACTTGCAAGAAAAAATTTTGGAGGATAGTGCATGGTAGCCCTTCCCTTTATGATGTTCCTCTTCCTTATCATATAAAAAATAATAATAATAAGAGTAAGGGATTAATATTGGCTAACTAAATTTGATTTATTGAAATAGAATTGTTTTGGAGATTATTGTTATGATGGTCTTTTCTTCAAATCCACAAACTCCACATTACATTTTACTTGATCACATTTTAACGACGTACTTTTTCATTGAGAAATGGCTAGTAATAATTAATTTTCAAACTCTGATTTGTTTACAATTTTCAATTATGTTAATTCGATTGTTGCATGAGGTGATTATAATGTTAATATGAAACACATAGATTTTGAAATAAAAAGGAATATGAATGCCAATATACCATCTAAAACAATGGAAACCATTCATAATCCATGTCTAATTAAAATATTTTCATTATGTCATACCATAAAAGATGGCAGATAATGATGATGATGGTGATGATGATGATGATGATTAACGTCCACTCAAACCAATTGGTCTATCGAACCTATTTTGATGGATTTAAGGTTGTGAAGGATTACGCATGCGCACTTAAAAACAGGGTTAAGGTTGGAAGAGAACCAACATAGATCCATCTTAACCCCGAATCTATCAAGCGTCGAGAGGGATCAAATATTTTTAGAGTTCAAACCTTTTTTAGAGTGCAAAACTTGAGGAAAGGTTAAAGGTTTCCACTTTGAGAGATTTGATCCCTCTCAACGCTTGATAGATCTAGGGTTAATATGGATCTATGTTGGTTCCAGTCGTGGGCGGTCACACAAACTTTGTAGATCAACAACAATATGTATATCTATATGTTGAAGATTAATCTGGTCATTTGAAATTTAATCAGTTACATCAATTTGTTGAGAATATAGAGAGTATGAATCAAATGTATAGTTAATGAGTTACATGAGTAATATGTTGAATATAAAAATAATAATGCAGAAGGATGAGAAATGTGATAATAATAAGAATGTAATAAATTACATATAATTACATAGTGATCAATCTCAATATTGTTGTTTTCTAGGTTGAGCATGTTTTTCACATTTTATATATCTTAATATTATAATTATTTTAATGTGCAAATACTAATATATAAATCACACATAACCAAACAAAGTATATGAATTCAACTTATAATATATGTTTTGAAATTTGTTTTCAGTACGTTATGATTTGTTGTATCTCATAGTTGAAGTCAATATAGAGGATTAATTTCCTTAGTATCATTTCTTCAATTACTTAGTGCACTGAATCATTTTTCATAGAATTATCACTAAAATCATTGCACCATATTGTTTTATGTTATATCACTATCACTGAAATCAATGCACCCTATTGTTTTATGTTGTATCATTGTTAAAATTAATACAACTATGGATTATGTAATTTATTATAACATCACTTAAATCAATGCATTTTTTTTTCACCAGAATGGCTAAACATGTCTTGGTGAAATGACCATTTTTTTATGTTTAAATTGCATTTTTGAATGCACAAATGGATTCACCACCCTGAAAAACCCTCAAGGCACTCGAATTATACAGACTCAATCACTCAAAGATGGAGTTCCAACAATTTTCAGCCATATTTCGGGCAAAATTGATCGGAAAATATGCCTATAAAAATGCCCAAAAGTTAGACTACGCGCAACTAAGAAACTTTCTCCGAGAATATCTCAAAGAGCACACATAGTATAGTTCACTTTATATTTAATGTTATTGTTTTGAGCACACCGTTTTTTATTTACTCAACATTATATTATTCTTTTAGGAGGGACACGTGTCAACTCTAGTTGAGCACTTTTTTTACATTTTATATATCTTAATATTATAATTGTTTTAATGTGAAAATATTATGTTATTGTTGAATTCATTTCACTTCATGATTTGTTGTATCTCACATTTGAACTCAATATAGAAGATTAATTTCCTTCATATCATTTCTTCAATTAATTAATGCACCAAATCATTTTTCATAGTATTATCGCTTAAAGCAATGCACCCTATTGTTTTGTTTTATGTTATATCGTTATTAAAATGAATACAACTACTTGATTATGCTAAATCATTTTTTGTTGGATCATCACTCAATTCAATGCATTTTTTTGCATTAAATCAATGCAATTAATTGTTATAAATCATTTATCATTGTGTTAATTTACTTTGTATTATTTCTTTAATTAATTAATACACTAAATAATTGTTTGTAGTATTATCACAAAATCAATGCTCCTATTGCTCTAAATAGTAACATTAATAGTTAATAGTAAATATACTATAGTAATAGAAGTAATAATAATAGTAAATTTACTAAAGTAATAGTAAATATACTAAAGTAATAGAAGTAATAGTAAATTTACTAAAGTAATAGTAAATATACTAAAGTAATAGAAGTAATAGTAATAGTTAATATGTCAAATCCCCCTAGATCAATTAAGGTGTGGGTTAATCCAGACATGTTAAGGATTAGTAAGGTGTGGGTTAATCCAGGCTCGGTGCTTCATAGATCCGGATTTAAGATGGATCTATGTTACTGTATGTGAGGTGGTGTTTTGTTAGTGGGTATGGTGTATGAACAATGATTAGTAAAGATAGTGCTAGGGTGAGTCTAATCATGAAGTGAATTTAGAGTTGAACTTTTGTAATTTAGACTATATAAGAAATTGGACTTTCAAGTAATGTGGAATTTTTATAGGTTTTTTTAAGATATGGGTGTAAACTCTTGTAGGTATCATTCCATGCTACATGAAATTTGGATCATGATGGAACTATGATCATATCTCAATTTTTGTTCATGTCAAATTTGTCATTGGAAAATGGTCATTTTGCTACAAGATTAGCTTACTCCCATAGTTTTACTTTCACATTCAACAATCGTTATCTTCACCCTTCAAGATCTTAGGGGTTATGATGGACTAAAGCACTAGTTCCAAATTTATTTGCACAACCTTTTCTTAATAAACTTCATTTAAACTCTATTAATAGGAAACAAAATTTAATACAAAAAAAAATGGGTTACATAACCTCCATGACCAAAAGAAAAAATAAAAATGGGAGTTGGCAAAAACCAAAACACCCCATCCTAAATTCATTTCCATGAGCAAATGAAAAAGGTTAGGTGTTGTCATACCCCATAAAAATGCCAAAGTCATACATGTAACTACAAAGGGCCTACACCTAAGCATAAAAACACTATACAATGACCATGTCATCCACAAGAGGAGGTTGGTGATGGTCATCAGGGGTATTCCCTTGGCCTATAGTTGTATATCAATGTCAATGGGCTCAATAGGGTCCCACCTATCAATGGGGGACTTGGGCCCCTCCGATATCACTAAGGATAACGTGGAGAACTACTTGTCCCTTGAATGGGGTCCAAGTGTTTAGTTGTGTGTTCTCCCCCATCATTCTTGAACCTGTTGTCTTTCCATGTGCTAAGGCCAACTATGGGAAAGCCTACCAAGCCAACAGATTTATATCCTCTCAATCTAGGCCAAGAGAAAGGTGATAGTATACCTAGTGTAATGGAGACATTAGGTGGTCCAGAGGCAACCTACTCATGGTACATAAGGCTCCATGTCAATACTCCAGTAGTTGTTAAAAGTGATCCATATTCAACTACACCTTGCAACATTGTACTTCAATCTGCATAATCAAGTTTGCATTTTTCAATGCAATACCATGCTAAGAAAACTATTGAGACACCACAATATCATTAAACAAGTGTGACTACATTATTTCCAATTCCAAAAGAAAACTTCAACATTGTAAAGCATCGAAGTATCATAAAACTCCATGGCCTAGGGAAGGTGATTGCCTAGCCTAAGGAAAATTTCCAGGAAAGGGAGACCAATAGAAATTGTTGACACATATATTCTACCCATGCATATACCTTCTTAGCAAGCAGACATAACCAAGAGATCTTCTTTGAGGATTCGACACAACCAAACCCTAGACATTGTGGATTTTGAACCCCTAGGTAAGTCATTTTTTTGTCAATAGGGAGACCCCCCATCAACAAGCTCTGAGGAAATAAATCCTTTTTAGGTTCAATCACTAGTTTCCAAATACTTATGAGACAAAACACTCAAGTTTTTTGTTGTGACCCTAAGAGCCAAATTTTATTGAGCTAGGATTTAAGGAAAAGGGCTTGGAATAGATCCACATGTAGTGCATGGACAACTTATAACTCATGAAATTAGTGGCCTTGTCCCATTTCCAATGGTGCCACCAAGCATGGGGCACTTGGAGGCCAAGCTAGAGCTTGTTATCACACAATCTTGCACCCTAGCACAAAGCCTTCACAAAGTACAGAGAAGTGAAACATGGAAGTGTTTCCACTATAACCTAGACAACAACTTCCCTTGTTTTAGTGAAGGATGGATCCAACACAAGGAAGGCTTCCCTAATAACCTCTGGGTTCCTAAGGTAAGATGGGATCAAGTCAAAGGTCAACTATATAGCTACTCAATTTACCATCAATGAGATATAATAAACAATTAGGTGGCTACTCAAGGTATATTTCATATTTAATTTTAATGTGTGTTAAGAGATATTTAGAGGGTTTATCAAGTTACTATCTAATGAAAAATTATCCCCAAACAATGCAAATCTGAAAATTACTAATGGTTGTATTAAAACTTTCAATAAAGATGAAAAATTACAATAGTAAACAAGTTACAATGACAATATATTCCATCCCTTTGAATAGGTTATAAACAAGAAAAATTAGAGCTAAAACAATGGATAGATCTATGGTTTATACAACTAGTAAATCTGAAAATTAAAAGGCATATAATAGTCAAGTAAATAAAGACGTCTAGCCCTAATTATTTAGCAATACAAATGAGCAAGACTATTTATGGTTGTAAAAATGATTTTTAAGTCAAGAACATGAATAAAAAACAAATCATCTAGGGTTTATTATGGTTGAAAATATATAAAAGATGTTATAAAACCCTAAATTTACCCTAAAATATAAATAAAAAGAAAATTTTAGGATTTAGTATTTACCCTAAAATATCAATAAAAATAAAAATTTAGGATTTAGGATTGACTGTATGGGAGAAGACTAGTGCCTACTATTTTGGGGGGGGAATATCAACTAAGAACTCCCTTGAAAAAGTGTAAATAGAACTAGGTGATAGTTAGGGTTCTCCACTACAAACTCTAACAAATGTACCTAGTGCCTTACAAGTTCCAAGATAGTTCAAGGGAAGATACTCTATTAGTAATTTCCAAGAGTTATGAAGAAGGGACTTGTTCAATAAAAACATAAAGAGAGTTCACCACCACCAATATAGAAGTACACCTATACTTGTAATCATTCATAAACAACATATATAAGATTAAGTGAGATCACTTACTCAAGAAATCGATTTATCTTCAAAACCCTAGCAAAGAGCATCCATGAAATTTGAAGAGCAATCTACAAGAAATCATCCTCAAGAAGTCACTCTAGTTATCCATCCATAGAAAAAATAGAGAGGAATAAGTAGAAAAGTAATGTTCTCTGCAAGTTCTAGCAATGATTCACAAATGAGAAGTGCTTCTCTATATATATGAGAGATCTAGAACTCTTCTCATTACAATAATAACATTTTCCTAGCTTTTATCCTAAGAAAATATAAAAATGACCTCTATCTCTTTACAAACCCTAGAGATAAGGTAAAAATACATAAAATATACATTATACAAGAGTGGATGAGTCAAAAGACTCCCAATTATGCTCCCAAGATGATGTCAAACATGCATAAATTCCAAGTCATCCTCCATAAATGCATGATCATGTTCTCCTAATCAATTGTTTCACAATCAAATCAATTGTTTGATGAATCACAATCAAATCCTTCTTATGGAAATAAAAAAATAAAGTCTAAGCATATATCAATCCTAAAAATAGAAGAAGAAACATCCACTAATGCTTGTGAATAAAGCAAGTTTCTAGAAGATTAAACTATAGATAAAGAAACTTTAATGGAATCGAGAAAAACAAAAAATCAAGGTATCACTACTAATGAAGCTTTATCAAATAAGATCATCCAAAAATTAAGATCAAGAAACAATTCAATGGTAAGTCAACATCATAGATTCAGTGAGGGTTGAAGGTCAATTGGCCACCATTGATGAAGACATTTACACATTGGTGAATACAAAAATACAAAAAATTAACATGACCACACAAGTGAATCATGAAAAGATCAAAATGGAGATTAAGAAGGATCAACTTATCAGGTTACCATATCGAGACCCAAATTACAGAAATTGTAGCATGCAAGAATCAACATATTAATGTCAAAAATTTTATTACATATCAAAGCATCCAAGAAATAATACAACTCAAAGTCGAAAACAAAGAATCTCAAATAAAGGATCTTATCATCAAAGAGTTCTAAAAATAATCCATTTATGATGGATTGATCATTTTTTGATGTGATAATATTGTTTAGGTTGTGTTTCTATATATGAAGTTTTAATTTATTTTTTTGTATTTTAACTCACTTGAATCCATGAAGGAAACTAAAATTTGTCTATGAAAAAACACCACGATTGAGTCCCTAGTCAATTACCCAAATCTCATTGTTGAATCTTGTGCATGGTAGAACAACATCAAGTGTAGTGAGGAAGTGGCCATGGCCCTAAGACTACATATAGACAATACAAGCAAAGGGGGGAGTGGAGATAGTAAAGACATGGTCATGGAATGGTGTTAACAGATCGATAGGAACATCATGAACATCATCTACATGGAGAACACAAAACGTGAAATATAAAGGACATGCAAGCTCTACTGAGGCGATGATGTCTTCAAATTGTTTAGTTATTATGGACTTGTGCTTATTTTCCTTTTATTTTCCTTATATGTTTCCACACTAGTGGCATCATATCATTAAAACCCTTTTGGTCTCACTTATTCACCGTAGATTATGTTTTATTGTCAATTGTGTTTCTTTTGTCGCCAATATGACTTGTTTGTGGCCATATTTTTATTGAAATATTTTGTCAAACATTTTTTGTGTGGAGAAACATGTAAAATAATTTTTATGATCACTAAAAATATCATCATCCTTAGACCATGGCCAAGGCCTTGATACCCATCCCTAGTGACCAAAACCTCATCATGGATCCCATATGACATTCTTGGGCCAAATATCATGAGATCCATCCTAGTGCTCAAACCTCCTAATAGTGTCCATATCTCCACTTAGAGGATAGAGATATCCTTGGGAGTTCATATGTGGTGGTTTGAGGTGTCATTCATGGCCTTGTAACCCTGTAATATTTTATTGTGGCCTATGGCCTAGGTTTCCTCTAGAAACTATGTATAGGACCCCAAAACCTATCCTTGGTGCTCAAAACCACCCTGTTTTTTCCATGGATGGGGTTGTTGAATGGATTACTTACTTTACAACTCTTTTTATTTTGTAGATTCGTGATAGTTCTTTTGCAATACCACTATATACTTACACTAGTTGTACATATGATTCTCATTGAAATTATAATATTGTAACCATTCATTGGACATTACTAAAGTTATCTTATCTTATCTTGGCTATATCTATTACTCTCATCTAAGTCTTTAATCCTATGCACTATTGTTAATTTCTAATGTATTTATAACTAGTTTAATTTATTTTCTGATAATAAATTGTTGACTCGCTTCTCTATCATGCATTTGAATTTGTAGTTATTTCTACCCAAGATGCATTCATGTCAACCACTACTTTGTACATATATGCATGTTGTTATGGTTTACATAATAATCATACCACCTACTCATCTATATAACTTCACTACCTATATTTTTCTTAGTGTATAACCTACTAATTGATTAACAACAACTTAGAAATGGACATTGAACAACAAAGTTAAATCTTCCCTATAACACCATAAAACATTCACTTCATGTCATTTAGGAGGTGTGCAATTAGGGGTAGGGGGTATGGGAGTACGGGGTTAGAGAATATGTAGTTAGGGGGTTTGAGGGTACAATGGGGTTAGGGGGGAATAGGTTAGTGAGTATGAGGTTAGGGATATGGATTAGGGTAAATGTATATATGTGTGTGTGTCTATTAGCATCATATGGAACATTTGGCTCACAAACAAGTTATGGTGGTTATTTCAAGATTTATAACTCCAAGGATGGTTCTCATTGCCCACGACATGGTTTGTGGCCAAAATTCAGGGTCTAAGGCCATATTGATTTCCCCTATGGATCATGTTCTATGTGTGGTTCCCTAGATTACCACACAAGGCCTACATAGGGAATGTTTAGCTTGTGAGTGAGATATGTTCAAGATATTGAGGACTAGCATGATTGGGATGGATTTTGGGGCACATGTTGTGGTTTAGAGATAAAGTGATGAACTTATGCCATAAATTTTCCTCTAGTTATCATGGTCCATGTTTAGGGCCTTAAAACATGATGCATGCCAACCATATGTAATATTTATCCCTTGAGTGGGATATGGTGTACTCTATTTTGAGGTTTAAAATGTTGGGATGGTTCCAAATGATCAGGCCATATTTTCTTGCCAAAAGTGAAGGTATTGGGCCATAAAATTGTTCTTAGTGTCTAACAAGACATATGTGTGGCCTTAGCCCACTATAAAGGCCCTAAAGAGGGAATCTTTGTTCTGTGAGTTCAATATAGTGGTCATTTTAATATTTAACACACTAAGGATGGTTGTTTAGGATATAGGCATGGTATGGGAACAAAACCCATCATATTGTGTCACAATAATTGTCCTTACATCTCATGGGCCATGTGTGGGAGTTTATGCCATCACACATGCCTTGAATGGGGAATCTTTGGCCTACAAGTTCAACATGGTTTCCATTTCAAGGATTAGTGCACTAGGGATGATTCTTAAGGATATGGGCATGATCTAACACAAAATATGGGCCTTAGGCCCTAAAGGAATCTTTTAAGCATCTTGGGAAAGAAGGATGCCTTGAACAACTACACATGGAATCCCAAGGGTATCCTTTGCCTATGAGTGGGATGTTGGTGCCATTAGGTGGTTTTGAGCAGTAGGTATGGGTGTTGGTTTGTGGACATCGTCAAGGGTGGAAGGCCATGCATTAGGCCTTAAAGGAATATTAGAGGCATATAAGGATATGAATGATGCCTCAAAATACCACACATGATATCCTTAGGGTATCCTTGGTATTTGAGTGGGGATTTTGGTGCCTTTAGAATGTTTTGATTATTAGGTATGGGCCTCATGGTGTCGATGTGGTTGAGGGAGGAAAACCAAGACTTGGCCCCTAAAGGAAGATTATAAGCATCCATAGCTAAACACGATGCCTCAAATCACCACACATGACCTCTCAAGGTTATCATTGGCATACTATGTGGGGATATTGGTGCCATTATGATGTTTTAGAACTACATATGAGTCTTAGGTCCATAGACATGGTTGGGCAAGGAAACCTAGGACTTAAGCCCTAAAGGAAGCTTCTAAGTATATAAGGTAAATATCAACATCTAGAAGCATCACACATGATGACCTTAGGGAATCTCTATCTCTGAGTGGGAATATGTATGCCATTAAGTTTTTTTGAACATTAGGTATGGGTATAAATGTAGTAGACATGCTTGGGGGAGAAAACCTAGGCCTTAGGCTATATTAAAGGAATCTCTTAGGCATCTAATGCCATGAACAACACCTCAAATAACCACACATGACCTCTCAAGGGAATCATTGATCTCTGAGTGGGGATATCAATGCCATTAGGAGGTTGTGAGCACTAGGTATGGGTCTTGGGGTCTTGGACATGGTTGGAGGAGGAAACTAAGGCCTTAAGCCCTAAAAAAATATTCTAGGCATTTAGGGCCAAGAGCGATGCCTCAAACCACCAGACATCACCTCATAAGGGTATATTTGGCCTCTATGTTTCAAATATTTCATTGTATTTCATTTAGTGAGGCACAATGTGAATAAACGCTCAAATTTTCACTCAGAGGAAAGTATGACAACCAATAATTTGTGCTTAGTGGAGAAAAATTAATAAGGTGAGAATAGGCATGTTTCTCAAAATTGAAAAAATCCACCAATAACAAGTTGAATCATGTTGGTTTTCCATCTTCCTAACTTTCCTCCACCATGCCTAACCACCATCTATGAAATTTTTTCTTTCCTTCACCTTACAAAGTGGAATTTATTTGGTCTCCCTTTTAACCCTTGCAAAAAATGTTGTTCTCTCAATTGAGGAAGGAATTATATGAAAACAAGGAGATGGTAACGAACATTTAGTATTTTAACAAAAATACTAAGTATTGGTATTAGGGCACTAGACATGGTTGGGGAAGGAAACCCTATGCCTTAGGCCCTAAAGGAAGGTTCTAAGTATTCATGTACAAGAACAACACCTTGAACCACCACACATAGACTTGTTGAGGGTATCCTTGGCCTCTAAGTGGGGATATCAATGATATTAAGAGGTTTTGAGCACAAGGTATGGGTTTCAAGGTCTTGTACATGGTTGGAGGAGGAAACTTG
>JZKD02S1648390.1:5477-18427 GCA_000966675.3 Picea glauca | reverse complement strand
AAGATTTTATTTTCCTAAAGTAAAATGTTAAATTTATTGATGTAACAGCTTCCTAATCTACAAAATCTAAATTTATCTGGAATAACTAAAAAATGCATTATACTCTGTTATAAATTTAAATACATATAATTTACTCAATATCTAGAAAATAATTCACAAAGATTTTATTTTCCTAAAGTAAAATGCTAAATTTATTGATGTAACAGCTTCCTAATCTACAAAATCTAAATTTATCTGGAATAACTAAAAAATGCATTATACTCTGTTATAAATTTAAATACACATAATTTACTCAATATCTAGAAAATAATTCACAATTAAACACATAAAATGAATGGATGTCTCGCTGTACTTCTATCGAGACAATAATTTTTCCCAATGTATCTGTCGTTTCCTCACCCTTAAAGAATACCCCAAGGGACGGAAGCACATATGTCTGGATGAGACGGAAATCATTACCTTCCTCACCGATCTGACCTCTACAAAAAGCACTGCATCCTTTCCTTTCTGTAGGGAAAACGAATTTGGGGATTTGATGCTGGATAGCTCTTAAAACCTAAGAAAATCTGTCTTTCTCTGAGACTTATCAGCACAATGTTGTAAAGCTACTCAAGCAATCTTATATCCCTTCCCTGCTCGGCAAAGCAATAAAGAAATTTCATGTGACCAGAGCCTATCCTGCATCAGTTGCTTCTTGACACTTTCCAAGTCACAATATGAAAACAGAGCCTAGATCAAATCCTTGCTTGGCTAAAAGTGAGAGTCTAAGGATTTTTTTCATCTTCCCAAATGCTAGATTGCTTGAGCAGAAGGAATCCAATGTCTAGCTATAATCGATCTGCAAGCTGCAGAATTTCTCTGCTGTCAAAGTAGCCTATTGACAATGGTTTAGGCTGCTTTGACAGTAGAGAAATCTGTGCCTCGTAAGGATTATCCCTAAATGCAATCATGTTCCTTGCAAGCTTGAGCAAGAATGTCATTGGAACCCTTAGTTATTTTCAGGTGGATTATTTCTTTCTCTGTCACATATCATAATAAAAAAATTCTTTAATATTTTTTCMTCGTAACATGCCACTCGATTTTCATTATATTAACCAGTGTCCACATGAGTTCGTACTGCYTAATTTGCTRAGAGAATCGATGATAATATGATAAACCTCTGTGTTGTGTGGRTAGGAGTAGGTTAAATTGGGAGTWAACAKAYATGTTWTTCAGGCAAAAAATGAGTTTGAATCTGGTCAGATATTYAGGGGTAGTYWGARTTTTRTATGGATYAAAGTTTYATGYATTTCARAAWTTTCYTRAGTTTTRCSYCATTTTAAATCAACCYARATACTCARAAAAYCRATCAGAATTCTGAATTGACCAAAAATTTAAAAACAAACYACCAAAAAACATGTMGAAAAAATAACTCGAAAAARAAAATTRCTCCGAGTTCACACACTCCCCCTTGTTATTTGTCAGCCTTGCGTYTTCGAATCTCGCCAGCACTTCTTCTACTAATTTGGGCGAGGCTTTTACCTTGGATTTCCGTAGGGCTTCTGAGACATCAGCCGTCCGATTTGRGCGAGGCTTTTACCTTGGATTTCCGTARGGCTTCTGAGACATYAGCCTTCCGGGAAGGCGTGAGGATTTTGCATATCTGTTTCAGGTTGTACTTTGTCTCCGTCTGGGGTCCAGGTTTCGACCGATGCGTGAAGGAATCTCCGCCCATTTTTGAGTGGATGKTTTATTGATAAAAATTTCATCATTGCCACAAAATCTCGGTGGACATAATGGGTAGATGTACGGCTACCTTTGTTTTTTATTTTTATTTTYTCTAAAAAGAGCTTCAACCCAAATGGCTAAATAATATAGCTCTAACGGACTATAAGTTGGATCCATCGCCATTGTTGAAGATGTTGCACKAGCAAAACAACGTAGGCACTTTGAAGAACMCATAAGCATCACCAATGTAGAGGTAGTTGGTTTTGASTTAGATTCATGTCTATCTTGAATTTGATTTTATGTTTATTTGGTTACAATTACAATTTCAAAACAATAATATTGTATTGGGTWAAATTTCTATCAATAATATTTGCCYTTAYCTTTTYTCTCGGGATGYAAATCAYCGAKCAAAATTGYCYTTTYCTTTTGAATGAGGTGCACATAACAAAAGTCATTTTCAAGGAYGTRAATCACACCAAAAATTTTGAGGAAAACGTATCTCTACTCCATAAATTGCCTTTCATTGCMTTGATMATAKCKTTCRAGGAAAACGTATCTCTACTCCATGAAATTATGCCCTTGRAAYTTTCATTGATTTTTGAGTGGAGTATTTCATGTGAAGAAGATTAAACATTCTATATTTTTTAATTTTTTYAATGTCMTATGAATTTAGCAAAGCAATCCTTAACAAAATTGTAATTTTGGAATTGATGAAATTGTTGTTTTTTATGTAGAAATAGGTTCAACACCCGYAAATACCCCTATTGCAACTAGATTGTGAATTGTTAACATCTAAAATTTGATATCAATTTCAGCGATCCAAAATTATTCTTGTTGGATTTCATGCCAAAAATGACAATTTACCTTCCTATTATTTTGAGTGGCCAAAAAAATGTTAATTCATAGTGCATTAGACTATTAAATTTCTTGCTCTATCACTATCTTAATAAAAACATTTGGATTAGGCTAAATCAGGAGCAAACAGACCCCCCTTTTCAGGCAAAAAAATGGGCCTGAATCCAACCAGATTTTCAAGGGTAGTCTAAGTTTCACATGGATCAAAGTTCCATGCATTTCAAAACCTTAACCCAAGGGTTTTACCCCATTTTAAACCAACCCAGATGCTCAGAAAATTGATCAGGTTTATGGATTGGCCGGAAATTTAAAATGGGGCCGCCGGAGGACATGTGGGAAAGGTGACTCAAGAGGGAAGATTGCTCCCGAGTTAGCCCACTCCAAAAACATTTCTTTAATATTTTTCCTCGGAGCATGTCATGTTGGGTTGTCAATTTTATTTGTCTCTTATAAACTAGCAAGGTACAAAGGCCATTGTTCCACTACATCCAACGAAGGTTTATTATCCTTTTCTCTAGTGAACTTGGTAGAAGGCGCTACACTAATGGTAATCTCAATTGTAAATTCATGTTTTGTAGGGAGCTATTATAGATCAAAATAATATAATATCAATAGAACACCCTAGAGTGGATTGAAATGACATATTATAACTAGGTATCCTTGCAACAACCCCTAAAATCCCTAGAGTAGTGAACTTAGACTATGAGACTTGAATTAGTGGTATTTGCCTTAAAATAAACAAAATCCCACTAAAATCAAGGAAGCTTGGATCAAAACCCCTCTTCGTAGAAAAAACTAGTTAGAGAAAAAAATAATTATCTTGTTGAACAGTCAATTGTCTTCTTAGACTAACATATCTACAAGCTTAGTACCCACAACAACATGTGATACATATCCACTTCTTATTACATAATCGTGGATCTTCTTACCTTGTATTAGAGGAAATAACTTAGCATGTGTAAGAGGCACACTAGCCATGGTGATTAAGTTAGGTTTAATGTGCTAGATTTGCATTTCAATGAAGAATGTCAAGGCTTCATGGGGGTGGTCAATCTTGGAATAACCAACAATAATAGCATTCCATAACGCATCATCTTATTGAGGCACTCTTTCAAACATTAATGTGTGTGCAATTTTAACATACCCACCTATGGTATAACTAGCAATGATTTCAATCTATGACACAACATTTTGTCGAGGCATTCTTTCAAATAATTTGTTGGCAATGTTGGCTTTCCCACGTGGCTAGATGTAAGGAAGTTATGCATGTATATTTCTTTAGTCATCGCTTGATGCACCTTGGAAGGGGTCGTGAGTGGACCAACTACATTAGTAGACAAGTGGAGAAAAGTTGCCCCATGCATTAGTTAGATCAACATAAGAAACACACATAAACAATGTACCTAAGCCACACACACAAGTGTCCATATCAGTGTTGCATGTATCACATTATTATCGAATTTATCGCGATAATATCGCCAAACCGGCCCTTGGTGATAATATCGCTGCAAATAATCATGATATTTCTGATATTTTGAAATTGTCACAATAATTTGTATTTATCACGATAATTTCTGATATTATTGTGGGTCGATGGAAGTTATCACCATGTTAAGATTTCGACCAGTTTTTGGGTTATTTAATCAATTTTTTTGGTTTTATTTGGTCATTTTGCAAATGTTTCCTAGGGGGTTTGAGCTCTAATGTTATTGTAACCATTTTCCATCAAGCAAACAAGGAGAAATCCATAGTTTTGGTTGTCATCAAGTAAACATTTGTGGAGTGGGGATCTACTCCAATCTACCATATTCATTGAACCAAGTATGTAAACAAAATTATGCCCTCATTTTCTTTGTTTTTCTAGAATTAGTATAGGGTTTGCAATGTCCATTAGATATACCTAGTTTTGCCCCTTTTTAATGGAGGATTTAACACTTATGTAGCTATGGTAGTTTAATTGTAGCATTTTTGAATTTTTGTTGTGGATTTAGATTCTAAATTTCCCCCATTTTTTTGTCCCATAGGTTTACAAATTTAACCAGTGATTCACACATTTCAAAATGCCAAAACCATTGGACCCAAGGTGGGAGTATCGTCTACCTTATGATGGCCATAACAAAATGAGGTTGAATTGCAAGTTATGTGATATAGAAATGTTTAGCGACATCGGTTACTTGAAAAACCACCTTGCCAAAATCCCTAGGAATGAAGTGGGGATTTGCCCAGCATCTACCCCGAAAATTGTTCACATTGAAAATCAATCCATTTTTGCAATGGGTAGGAAGAGAGAGCAAAGGGAAGAACTCAGGCTTGAGCTTGCAAATAGATCTACAAGCATCTTAGGAGTGAGGGAATACCAATCTTCGAGTTCACATTCCACAATGCCTAGCCCCTCAACATCCTCACCTTTATTTATGCTAAGGTTAGTGCCTATGGGGCAACCTCCTATTGGGTCGATGGTGAAAACAAAGAAGCAGGAGGAGGCTGACAAGATTGTGGCAAAATGTTTTCTATGGAGTGACATACCATTCAACATTGCCAAGAACCCATTCTACCACTTCATGTTTGGAGTTGCTACTATTATTGGTCCAAGATATAGGGGCCCTTCTTATAATGAATTGAGAGGGGTTCTCCTCCAAGGGGAAAAGACTGATTTCACATAGAGATTAGGTGAGTTGAGGGAATCATGGGAGATTATAGGATGCATTGTTATGTCAGACAATTGGACAGATGGGAAGGGTAGGTCCATTCTCAACTTCTTGGTTAATTGTCCTAGGGGGGCAATGTTTATAGAATATGTTGATGCATTTGCATATGTTAAAGATGCACAGTTATTATGTGAGTTGTTGGATAATTTTATCTCGGAGATAGGTCTACAGTATGTTGTCCAAGTCATTATGGACAATGCTACCAATTATGTTGTTGTTGGCAACTTATTCATGGAGAGGTATCAGAGCTTATATTGGACTCCTTATGTTGCCCATTGCATTGATTTGATGCTAGAGGACATGTGAAAAATTCCTTGGATCAAGGAAACTGTTGAGTCAACTCAAAGTGTTACAATATATATATAATCATACATATGTTCTTGCACTCATGAGATAGTTCACTGGGAACAAAAAGTTGGTTTGTCTTGCTATCACGTGTTTTGTGAATAGCTTCATTTATATTAAGTCTCTCCATAAATCTATGTTGTAGTTGCAGAGGATGTTTATGTCAGATGAGTGGAATTCTTGTGTCTATAGCACTAAAGTGGATGGGAAAGCCATAGCCTGACTTGTGAGACATGATTAGAGATTTTGGATGGGAGTGGAAGAGTTGCATGTCATCAGTGAACCTTTGGTGAAGGTTCTTCGCTTGGTTGATGTTGAGAAGCCCACAATGGGATACTTGTATGAGGCCATGGATAGGGCCAATGAAGCTATCTATCAGTACTACGAGGACAAGGGAGAAGAGGGATTCACTAGATGAGTTGAGATATGAAGTGTGATTTATGAGAGATGGAACAACACTCTCCATCGTCCAATTCATGCAACAGGGCTCTACATCAACCCTGCATACTCTTATGCATGTGGATTTAGGTTTGATGCAGAGTTTATGGATGGATTTTTCCAATGTGTTCAGAGGAAGGTGTTGACTCATGTTGAACTCTCAAATATTTCCAAACAAATTGAGATCTATAAGCTCAATGCTTGTACATTTGGGTATGATATGGTTATCCAAGATTGGACCGCTAGGATGCAAAGTAAGCTACAAGTAAAATTTGTTTCAAACTTTCAAATTTCGATGTCTTTCCTTTCTATCTATTTGACATTTGTTACTGAGTTGCTCAATGGAAATATGATTTGTTATCTTTCCTTTCCATTTATTTGTTGTATATATTTGGTGGGAAAACTATGGCAGAAGAGACCCAAAGTTACAAAAACTTGTCATTGGGGTGTTGAGTCAAATTTGCATCTCTTCAAGGTGCGAGCGCAACTGGAGTGTCTTTGAAAAGATACCCTCCAAGAAGTGCAACATGTTATTAAAATTTTAATTTTTACACAATTTCATTACATTTATTTTATGCCCATGGGACATCATCATCTAACTACAAATTGGCCTGCATACAGGTTAGATGTCCACTGCCTCAATGACATGGTCTATGTCTTCCACAATCTCAGGTTGTGGGTGAGGCAAATAAACAATGTACTCAACATAAATTCTGTTTCATTGGATGCACTTGACACCATGATTTTGTGGAGGGTGGAGACTGAGAGGCCTATCATGGAGGAGGATTATGAGTGGTTGCAGCATGATGTTGATGATTTGAAGGAGGAGGACTTATAAAAGGATGTTCCACTTCCAGGAGAGAAAGATTTGGAGCAGGAGGACATTGAGAGTTTGTAGGATTCATTGCCACAACGTCCAGAGAGATTGCCAACTAGGGGAAGAGGCGGAAGACATCCCACTCCATATTCCACCTTATCCCCAGGAGTTGCACCTTCCACCTCAATCTCAAGATCAACACATCCAGCTATTGCTTCTAGGGGAAAAGCGCCAGTGGTGACCTTTGGTCATAAAAGGGGTAGAGGGAATCGTTGATATATTAGTGAATCATGATTATCCTTGTCGGCTTGTAGTATCTAGATTCTCATGAGATACATTTATATTTGTTTTGATGTGATTTTGTATTATCCCACCATGAATTATGACTCAGGAGTCAAGACAGATATCATATTTCAGTATCGATGTTTGATGGACCACTTGACATCTTATACATATTATATTGTAGTTTTATTTTCATATTTATGTGATAATATGTTTGTTCGATGTTGATGTTGCTTTAGAATTTTTAAAAATTGAAAAAATGATTATTTTTGTATTTTTTAAAGTTTCCCAATAATTTCTGATAATTTCCGATATTTTCCCCGATATTTCTGATAATTTCAATTTTGGGCCCCAACGATAAATTCCTGAAAGCAATAAGTGCAACATTGGTCCATATGGCACATGTAGGACATGATTCCCTTTACATAGCATATGTGGTGATTTTGGACCATGTCCATGGTCCATGTTCCCTAAAGACATATTTTAGGCACAAAGAATGGTTATCGGGCCACATGGTCAAAGCTAATAGGCATGATGTTTTGAAGCCATAAACTAGAAACCCACCCATTAACCTCTCCTTGTACTACTCATGGCCCACTTTGCAAGATTTATGACTTTGGTTTGTACATGCTTGAAAGAGTACAAGGAAAACTACATGATTTATTCGGGGAAAAAAACATGTTTATTTTCATGTCTAATAGAATCAAACATTTGGGCAAAAGTGAGAAGTACTAAGGAACATGGAAATGTTTAGTGTGTCAAGGGAGGAATCAAGATGATGTTCCATACCCACAATTTTTATTCAAGGAGCATGGGAACTACTACTTTAAAATTATGTAACTAAAACCACCACACAAGCCCTCCATAGGAATCTTTGGCCTACAATTTGGATTAGTAGCCATTTTAAGCTTTGGAACACTAGCAATGGTTCTTGGTGCCCAAAACATGGTTCAATTCCAAAACATGTGGTGTTAGTCAATAGCATTTGTCTATGGGAATCATGAGCCATCTGTGATGACATGCGCCACCACATAGACCCTATAAAGGAAATCTTTTTCATATGAATGCAATGTGGTGAACATTTCAAGTTTGGCATGCTAGAGATAGTTTGAATGGCCTAGTTCGTTGCCCAATATGTAGTTGTAATATTATGTGTGCGAGTGTGTGGGCTAGATGTGTGGTTGAATGCATTGGATAGACATGTCTCTTATATATGTTTAGTGCACCAATATTGTGTGTGGGTTAGTTGTATCGTTGTGTGAGTTGGGTGTGTCACTTATGTGCATGATTTAGGTGCATTGATTAAATATGTGATCTTAAAGTGTGATTTATAGTTGTGTGGGTTATGTTTTTATCATTATCTTCATCTTTACAATTAAATATTTTTCTTAGCACTAGTGCTATAAGAAGAAAACGAAGAAAGGGATGTGATGATGTTGAAATCATGTAGATGCACCATGGGTGGCTAAGTCATTAATGCAAGGGCCAATTGTGTACATTGTAGATAACCCAATAGAGCCTAGTATAGGATGGACATTGGCTAAACAAAATGGGTGGGTGGCTAGAATGAATAGTGAGTGGTACCACCATGGCACTAGATTGTTGCTCAATTGGAAGGCTCATGCCTAACATAATTGATAAATGAAATCACCTAAGATGAAGTACATTTCTTGATGATGGATCCTCCCTTAACTATGTTTAAGACCCTAAGATCCATACAAAGTGATCAGTAACTCCTAATGGCACCCATAACCCTACTTGAAGGCCAAGGATACCCTCAAGAGGTCTTGCATGGTGATTCAAGGCTTAGTTAATTAACATTGGATGCCTAAAAGCTTCCTTTTGGGCCTTAGGCATGAGTTTCATCCTCTGACCATGTCCAAGGCTCAATACCCATACTAAATGCGTAAGAACTCTCAATGGAACCCATATCCCCACTTGGAGTTTAAGGATACCCTCGAGAGGTCTTGTGTGGTGGTTTAAGGGGTCATTCTTGGCCCTGTATGCATATAAGTTTCCTTTAGGGAAAACAACCTTGATTTTCTACCTTGGTTGATCTGAAATGGATCATTATATATTTTTCCATTTATCTTGGTACTTTTTAGGTGGAAAAATTGGAGGAATTGGCTTACAGAGCCCATTTTAGTGACAAGTCCCAATTTGGAAATTTGGCATTTGGAACCTTCCAGAGCCATTTTGAGGCATCAAACAACACATTTTGGGGTGAAAAAATTGCTAGCATAACTCACAACCAATCAATGTTATTCTACACATTAAGACCTTTCCAATGGTGCAAAAATCACCTAAATCAAAGCTTGTATGTGAAATTTATGCCTCCTACAAGTTGACCTACATTGTTGACCACTGTGGTATCAAGTAGATGCCACACTAGCCCCCATTACTCACACATGTGGGGCTAGCCATGTGTGGAATTTCAAGAAAACTCTAGAAGATCCAAAACCTTATCACTAATTGACGGTTGAGGATGCAAAAACCCTAACCCTAGACGACTATCAAACTATGTTAAATATTGGGCCACTAAGAGGAGAGAGGGTTCCATTCTTTAGTATTGTACTTGTTCCATAGTTGATTAGAGCATATAGGAGTGGGATTTTAGAGCATAAAATAAAAAGGACAAATATTCTATAGCAACAATTCAAGCCACATTGTCAAAGCAAAATCCATGGTGAGTGTCTCTTTCTTTGTATTTGCATTGCATTTCATAGCCTAAGAAAAGAGAGAAAAGGATAGGCCTCACCTTTTGGCTGGGTTTTATCCCATATTGGGTTTCCCAAGATGCATCTTGTGCTCATTTGCATGGATGATGTGTTCATTTTCTTATTCTTTCTTTTTTGTATTTAAGTTATTTTCATAAATTTGAGCAATGAGCTAGTGCTAGAAAATTTGAGATCTAAGGAAATAAACATGCATAATAAAATATTTTAGCATAATACAATATCTATTGTGACGAACCCTTTAGAATATCCATGATAGTTTACAAATCGTTGACCATGTATATGACTAGGGGACCCAAACCTAGCACTCAAAAACTCATATTGTTGTTGAGATCCCCACTCATAGGCCAAGAATTCATTTTATAGGTCATGTGTTTTGGTTCAAGGCATCTTTGTTGGCCCTAAATTCCTTGAGGATTCCTTTAGGACCTAAGGCCCAAGTTTCCTCCTCCAACCATGTACAAGACCTTGAAACCCATACCTTGTGCTCAAAACCTCTTAATATCATTGATATCCCCACTTAGAGGCCAAGGATACCCTCAACAAGTCTATGTGTGGTGGTTCAAGGTGTTGTTCTTGTACATGAATACTTAGAACCTTCCTTTAGGGCCTAAGGCATAGGGTTTCCTTCCCCAACCATGTCTAGTGCCCTAATACCAATACTTAGTATTTTTGTTAAAATACTAAATGTTCGTTACCATCTCCTTGTTTTCATATAATTCCTTCCTCAATTGAGAGAACAACATTTTTTGCAAGGGTTAAAAGGGAGACCAAATAAATTCCACTTTGTAAGGTGAAGGAAAGAAAAAATTTCATAGATGGTGGTTAGGCATGGTGGAGGAAAGTTAGGAAGATGGAAAACCAACATGATTCAACTTGTTATTGGTGGATTTTTTCAATTTTGAGAAACATGCCTATTCTCACCTTATTAATTTTTCTCCACTAAGCACAAATTATTGGTTGTCATACTTTCCTCTGAGTGAAAATTTGAGCGTTTATTCACATTGTGCCTCACTAAATGAAATACAATGAAATATTTGAAACATAGAGGCCAAATATACCCTTATGAGGTGATGTCTGGTGGTTTGAGGCATCGCTCTTGGCCCTAAATGCCTAGAATATTTTTTTAGGGCTTAAGGCCTTAGTTTCCTCCTCCAACCATGTCCAAGACCCCAAGACCCATACCTAGTGCTCACAACCTCCTAATGGCATTGATATCCCCACTCAGAGATCAATGATTCCCTTGAGAGGTCATGTGTGGTTATTTGAGGTGTTGTTCATGGCATTAGATGCCTAAGAGATTCCTTTAATATAGCCTAAGGCCTAGGTTTTCTCCCCCAAGCATGTCTACTACATTTATACCCATACCTAATGTTCAAAAAAACTTAATGGCATACATATTCCCACTCAGAGATAGAGATTCCCTAAGGTCATCATGTGTGATGCTTCTAGATGTTGATATTTACCTTATATACTTAGAAGCTTCCTTTAGGGCTTAAGTCCTAGGTTTCCTTGCCCAACCATGTCTATGGACCTAAGACTCATATGTAGTTCTAAAACATCATAATGGCACCAATATCCCCACATAGTATGCCAATGATAACCTTGAGAGGTCATGTGTGGTGATTTGAGGCATCGTGTTTAGCTATGGATGCTTATAATCTTCCTTTAGGGGCCAAGTCTTGGTTTTCCTCCCTCAACCACATCGACACCATGAGGCCCATACCTAATAATCAAAACATTCTAAAGGCACCAAAATCCCCACTCAAATACCAAGGATACCCTAAGGATATCATGTGTGGTATTTTGAGGCATCATTCATATCCTTATATGCCTCTAATATTCCTTTAAGGCCTAATGCATGGCCTTCCACCCTTGACGATGTCCACAAACCAACACCCATACCTACTGCTCAAAACCACCTAATGGCACCAACATCCCACTCATAGGCAAAGGATACCCTTGGGATTCCATGTGTAGTTGTTCAAGGCATCCTTCTTTCCCAAGATGCTTAAAAGATTCCTTTAGGGCCTAAGGCCCATATTTTGTGTTAGATCATGCCCATATCCTTAAGAATCATCCCTAGTGCACTAATCCTTGAAATGGAAACCATGTTGAACTTGTAGGCCAAAGATTCCCCATTCAAGGCATGTGTGATGGCATAAACTCCCACACATGGCCCATGAGATGTAAGGACAATTATTGTGACACAATATGATGGGTTTTGTTCCCATACCATGCCTATATCCTAAACAACCATCCTTAGTGTGTTAAATATTAAAATGACCACTATATTGAACTCACAGAACAAAGATTCCCTCTTTAGGGCCTTTATAGTGGGCTAAGGCCACACATATGTCTTGTTAGACACTAAGAACAATTTTATGGCCCAATACCTTCACTTTTGGCAAGAAAATATGGCCTGATCATTTGGAACCATCCCAACATTTTAAACCTCAAAATAGAGTACACCATATCCCACTCAAGGGATAAATATTACATATGGTTGGCATGCATCATGTTTTAAGGCCCTAAACATGGACCATGATAACTAGAGGAAAATTTATGGCATAAGTTCATCACTTTATCTCTAAACCACAACATGTGCCCCAAAATCCATCCCAATCATGCTAGTCCTCAATATCTTGAACATATCTCACTCACAAGCTAAACATTCCCTATGTAGGCCTTGTGTGGTAATCTAGGGAACCACACATAGAACATGATCCATAGGGGAAATCAATATGGCCTTAGACCCTGAATTTTGGCCACAAACCATGTCGTGGGCAATGAGAACCATCCTTGGAGTTATAAATCTTGAAATAACCACCATAACTTGTTTGTGAGCCAAATGTTCCATATGATGCTAATAGACACACACACATATATACATTTACCCTAATCCATATCCCTAACCTCATACTCACTAACCTATTCCCCCCTAACCCCATTGTACCCTCAAACCCCCTAACTACATATTCTCTAACCCCGTACTCCCATACCCCCTACCCCTAATTGCACACCTCCTAAATGACATGAAGTGAATGTTTTATGGTGTTATAG
>JZKD02S1648379.1:108838-122630 GCA_000966675.3 Picea glauca | reverse complement strand
CACATTCCCATTGGGTACCTCCCTAGGTACCCCATATTACCTCCCTAGGTATACTACATAGTACCAAGAATTGGCAGGAATAGGATTGTAATAATTTTTGTTTTTAGTTAAGGAGGCCTCATTATGCCATCCCTCTTCATCTTCTTGTGTACCTTTTTCCTCAACAACAAGTTTGTACAACCCTTTCTATTTTAAATTCTTTGTAGGTTTAATATCCAAGTCATATTCCTTTAGTTCAGTCATCCAATGAGCTCTTTTTTCACTGAAATCTTTCTGCATTGGAATTTTTTTTATTGCAAGGTAAGGCACTAACCCTTGGTTCGATATTTCAGAAGGTAAGTTATGAAGTGTTTGATTTATTTGTAAAAAACATAGGATTTCTTATCAACTTCAAGATATTTTAGTTCTTCCCCTTGTAGTCCTGAATTCATGAATGCAATTGAGACTTCATTTTTTCATCATTCCTATGAGTAAGTATAGTTTCATATGCAATGTGAGAAGAAAATATGTACAATATGAATTTTTTATCAAAATAAGGGTTCATCAAAGGATCTCTTTCTATCTCTTCCCTAATATGGACAAAAGATTATATTTCTTTAGGACCCCATTTAAGTTTTGCATTTTTTTTATCGTGTCTTGAATAGGTTAGATAGTTTTAGAAAAGTTGGGTCAAATTTGCATATAAAAATTATTTTACCAAGAAAATATTACATAGAATTCTTGTTGTGTGGAAAATAAATCTTAGAAATTGTTATGTTCTCGTAGGTTCAATCATTATTCCTGATTTCAATATAATAAACCCTATAAGTGTTTCCTCGTTTACTGTAAAAACATACTTATTAGGATTGATATAAATGGCATACATTCTATATCGATCAGAAATATGTCTAAGGTGATTGACATGATATTTTTTGTTTCATGAGAACATAGTTACATTTTCGAGATATACCACAATACACTTCCAAATTAATCCTTTAAAGGAAATGTCCATTGCTCTATAAAAGGTAGATTCAACATTAATCAATCCAAATGGAATCTTTCAATAAGCATAGGTTCCCCATTTGGTTCTAAAAGTTGTCTTCAGTTGATCATTATGAGAAACTAGGACTTGGTTGTATCCTGAGAAACCATATAGTAGAGATATCATTTCAGAACCTGAAACACATTGTAACATTTTCTCCAGAGGAGGAACATGGTGATTATCCTTTCAATATGTTATGTTCAGGTTCCTAAAATCCACATACAACCTAATGTCTCCATTATTTTTTCTTACCAGGACGAAGTACGCTATCCATTTTGTATCTCTTACTAGGAATATGATTTTAGTAGCTAGTAGCTTATTTAACTCTCCTTTCTCCAAAGGTTCTAGATCAAGGTGCATCTTTCTTAATTTATACTAAAAGGGTTTTGTGTCCAGTTTCAATGGAATAAAATGTTGGATGATATTAGTATGAAAGGTTTTAATATCATCATAATTCTAGGAAAATATATCTTTATACTCTCTAAATAATTTGATGAAGGAATTTTTTCCGATGGAGAAAAACTAGCTCCAAGATCAACAGTCTAAGGATTCTTATATTTTCCCAAATTTATAACCTCATACTGCATATAGGAACTATTAGTTTTACAATTGGCCACCCTCTTGATTTTTTTTTACGGGTGTAATAGTTTTTCCAATCTTACCACAGATTTTGGGATGTAATTCTTTGGGATTTGTTTACCTTCAATTGCTTTATCTGCACAACATTTTTTCTGATTGTTCAAGTGATAATCATGTTGTATCTCATCAATGGGAGAATCCTTAAAGATGTGTTTGATGGCAAGGAAGTTGATGATCTGTTGAGCATCATCAAATACCCTCGAATTGGTTATATTGTCTGGTGCTAAGGACTTATATAAAAATTCTATAGAAATGGTGTTAGACATGAATCCTTATGATGGAATCAACCTAGAAGCTACATTGGCTAAGGGATTAGAATCAGAACTCATAGTATGAGGAATAAGACTAATGTTAAAAGCGTCAAATGTTTTTACCAAATCCCATACCTCTTGATGGTAAAGTTTGAGATGACTAGAAATGAAATGGATTGTGTTATGTACCTATCGTATTACTATTTCAAAGTCACCAAAAACCTTTAACAAATTTACTTGCATGTCTACTACTTTTCTTAGCTCCTAAACCATGGCTTCATACTTAGCAATATTGTTGGTACATTCAAATTTCAATCTACAAGCTATCAATTTTTTCTTACCTTTAGGATCTTTAGGATACAACCAAAACCTGCACCCTCATTATATTTGGATCCATCAAAATACAATGTCGAAATGTTGGTATCTAAAACTAATTTAGTGTCTTTACTATGTGTTATTATTGCAGTTGGGATCAACAATTTGTGTGGAATGAAAGATTCCAAATTACTTGTTTGATTCTACAAGAGGGGATGAATCAACAGTAAAATCTCAAAAGAAAGTGTTTGAGCAATAACTTCCCAAAATTGAATTGTTGAATACTATAGGTTCATTGGTATCATTTAGATCTATAACAATGTGTTTCATGTATCTTTCTCAATCAACTTTAATCCTGTTCTAATTTCCATTATAAGGAAACCAAAGATGGGACCAGTCAATAACAGAATACCCATTTAATTTCTCTAACCAATCTTTGATTAAAAGTAGGCCATATGCTTTAGGAATGTCCACTACAATGATGTCAATAAATTGGTGAACCTTATGATTATAACTTAATCTTATCAAGATATTCTTCATCTCTTTAATTACTTTGACAATTGATCTATCTAATTACACAATATGAATGTCAAACTTTTCATGTTCAACTTTCAACACATAGTATAGGGAATAACATTAGATGAAGCACCCAAATCAACCATACAATTGTGCACATTTCTATTAAATATTTAAAATATTAGGAGGAAAGGAGGAATGGTATATTTTAATTTCTTACCAATCAAAGAAGCATTAAAAATAGATTGTTCATTTTCCACTTTCTTCCCACCATCTATGTTTAAATATATTTTCCATTATCTTTGTTTCCCACAATAGTGGTATATTTTCCTTTACTTAAAGATAAAGATGATCCTTGGATAGACTTAATGAAATTCCCTTGAATTTGTTGTAACTTTAATCATTCAAACAAATAAATATTAGCCATGGTATTCCTCATATCTTCCACAAAATCATATTCTAAAATAGTTAAAACAGAGGGAGATGAAGGATATGTGATTGTGGAAGTCATCTTATTGCCATTTGAAGTTTTCTTGGCAAGCGCCGAAGTTGAAGGAGAATCTTCTCCATCACATTATTGATCTTATTTTCTTGTTTCCTCTTTTTCATCTTGCCCGCCCGAGGAGGATTCCCCACTCTTTTTAATCACATTGATAAAAACTTTCATGTTAATTGTCTTTGTACGTTTCAACCAATTTCGTTTTTAAAGACTTTTTGGTAGATGTGCCTTCTCCAGAATTTATTTTTAAATAAAAAAAAATCATTTGACAGTTTAATAATAATCCTTTTCAATCTCTCCATGCCCATATTTCTTATCATAGGGAGATTGGTTTGGAGGATTTGTCTTTTCTTTTTGGATGATGCATCCTTTTCTATTTCCAATCCCAAGTTACCCTTAATACTAAGCATATATTTTTCAACTTTTATAGCCTCTTTAAAGGTCAAGTCAATGGTATTTTTCTATACTCCTTTAAAAAACACAACCATGGTGGTTGGTATTTTTCAACTTTTATAGCCTCTTTAAAGGTCAAGTCAATGGTATTTTTCTATACTCCTTTAAAAAACACAACCATGGTGGTTGGAAACGATAAAGTGTAAAATTTAATTAACACATATTTATCATGTTTAGAAGTCTTTGGAATTTTATTTATCAGTGATAGAATGTTTTTATTAAAATATTTGAATTTTTATTTAGGGTCCATTTTAATTCTATATAACTCCAAAACTAAAATTGTTGGGATTTTTTCATCTCCAAACATGTTTGAAAAATTAATTTCAAAATCCTCCCAACTTCTAATTGATCATTGTCTAAGAAAAAAAATACCATCTTGATTATTTTCCTTCGAAGGTCTAAGGGAATAACCTAAAAACCACATCCACATGTTGAACATTCATTAATATAACGACAAGCATGAATTTATTAATGTGATCTTTTGCATGAATTTATTAATGTGATCTTTTGCAGAATATTTTGTTTCAGCTTCAAACTTTGGAAGAATTTTTTTAGGATGTTTAGGTAAAGGATGTGGATCTCCTGGAACAACAACAACATCCTGGGAAAGAAAAGGTGGAATAGAATTAGTGTTGGCCATATTTCTTTTGGTACTATTTTCTAGAGCATTTTTTGAGGGGTCTTCTCCTAAAGAATATTCCTTAGAAGTGTATTTGGGAGTTACTAGAGGAGAATCAGGGGGAAGTGAAATTCTACCAACAAGGGTAGATAAAACTTCTTCAATACTTACCTCAGAAGGATGATATATTCCCTTGAATATATTGGAAAGGTTGTAATTAGGCATTGTAGTCATTGGAATTACTGAGTATATTAGGAAAATGCGGTTGATTGGTGGTTTGCATTCAAGTTGTTGATGTCTTCCAGAGAGAGGATACTCAATGGTTTCTTGTCCAGTTTGTATACTCAAACCTTGGGTCAAAGCATGAGAGTATTCAACCAATTGAGAAATTTCAACCACTTATATTGGTTGAGACACACTCTAATGACTGAAGATTTGAGTAGGGGTAGGAACTAGAGTCTTCTACGGGTCCATGGTATGCTTGGGGTGGGGAGTACGAGATTCACTAGGCTAAGCAAGATTAGTTCACAAAATAAAATATCTAGGGTCAAGATTATAAGCATTTTCCTTTTTATCCATTCATCTTTATGGCCCTCCTTCTAGTGATAATTTTGTTGATGGGTCTAAATGGCTAGTCAATCAATAAGGGAGAATGCCCGATGGTGAGTCCCAATTGGACTCACGCTCGCTTGGGGTAGAAAAATCCAACAAGTATGTCATCCTAGTTGCCACTAATATTTTTCTTTAAAAAGTAGAGAAGGAAATCAAATTTACTTCCAACAACTATTCTAATTCTAAATATATTTATTGAAAATAAAACTATATAGTTATCTTTCTAACCTATCATGATCAAGAGCTAATATAAAGATTCAAGTACAACATTAAATTGTATTACTTGAAATTTGGAGGAATCCATAGTGTCGACAATATATAAACAAAAATAAACCCAATATAGCAGATACAAAAGTATTTACTAAACTGAATATATCACCACTATATATGATAACAACCATGCACATATCAGTTTTATTAAACATATACACAGAAAAAATTCAGATGCATGAGTTCTTATAAAACCAATTAACATTCACTAAAACAAAGAGAAATCCCACAGTACAGTAAAATAACATCCATGGCCACCCAATAGTGATTTTGTCCTTTATTCATGCAATAAGAATATTACAATAAGATGTCAGGAAAAGGTCCTTTACTCTAATACAATCACTCTCTTTTATAGAACAAGAGAGGCTCTTCAACTTCTATAACTACTAAGGATAGAGTTGAAACATTTCATCCTACCCCTTGTTTCCTTTTATACATTTTGAATTCCCTTTACATTTGAATCTAATACATTAGCTATCTACAACATTCAAGTGGCCTTTTCCATGACTAAACTATATCTATAAGAGATCCACCTATCATAATATTTGGAGAGTTCTTCTATATTGTCCAACTTCATTTTTTCAAATTGTAACTCCCCATCATAAATCATTTTATTAACCACTCACTCCAAATCTTTGTGCACCTTTTTAATGTAGGAATCAACCATAGTTGTAATCTTTACTATCCTTATCAAGTAGTTATTCAATGCATACTTAATTATGTCATTGAGCTGGGAAATTTATTGTTATTTGTTGTCTCAAATATTCTCAACTTATGCAATCTGTATCTTACTGGGAACCACTTCAATTCATCCATAACAGGAATTCCAAACTATTATAAGATATCATATGTTGAATTACATAGTTTGAATCAAGTTTTAGAGGTGATCTATATAGTTTCCTCAATGTCCTCACAGGAGGACATCAAGGTGTCCATTAGTACCTATTTTTTCCCCTTTTATCTATGATCAAATCTAGGGAGGTTTGAAGGAGTATCAGTATAACATTTCTACCAATCCATAACTACATCAAAAGCATCTTAGGTAGCTTTTGTTTTCTCCATTTTCTCTTTCACTTGATCTAAAATCCTTGTCGAATCACCGGGATATTGTTAAATTCCATTCAACTCAAAGAAGAAATGTCTATGATCTTCCCTTAGATATTTATTTTTTGTCAAGCCCACTTCTTCCACAATTTCAAGGATGACGCAAGTTTTGTTTCTCTCTTTAATTTTGTCTTCAAGAGTCCTCACTTTCTCTCCATCTTCTATAATCTTTAACTTGTGTTGCTCAGTAAGAGTGACATTTTCCTAGTGCTTTGTTCTCAAATACTCCATTTAATGTAAATGTGTCTTCTTCAAATGTTATTTCTCAATTTTGTACAATAGATCTTTCTCATAGGCATGTTGCCTAAAATAATTTTCTATCTAATATATTTTTTGCTTCAATTGGTCTTCTAGGACCAATTTCTTTGCCTTGTATTTGTTTAGTGTAGCATTCAGCTCACTAATGGTGATTGAATTTGATCATGCAAAGGCATTCAAGGAAAAGGTTGTGTCCTCTACATTTTGTTCAGTATCCTTCCTGAGGTTCCATAAAATAATCCTATCTAATGACTCCTTCCTAAGAGTGTCTTATATCTTTTGTCTCTTTGTTGGTCTCTTGGAAATACCTATTTTGGGTTTGCTGAAAAAATAATCTCCTAGGGATACCACAACATCATCAAAATCAACTATATGGGAGAATCCATCTAGTATTGTATTGAGTGGCTTGCCAGGATTGGTGGGAGAACGAAGTAGTGTGATCCCCTATGTAATGTTTGGGCTAGTTCCTTTGTTTCTATCTTCCTCTTATTTCCTTTTTCTCTTCCTTTGTTTTCCTATTTTCTTATGATTTCCTCTTGTTTTCCATCTCTTCCCTATTTTTCTCTTCTTCTTCTTTCCTCTTGTTTTCTTCTTCTATAGCTTGTCACATTTCTTCATGTTCCTTCTTCTTGTCTTCAACTCTCTTCGGCCTTATTCTTTTCCTCCTTTTCTTTATTTCTAGCTACTTCCTCTTATTGTTCCTTATGCATTATTAACTTCTCCTAAGCCTCTATATATGTTTTAAACTATTCTTTTTCTTTCTCTACCTGAGTCTTATTTTTGGCTTCATATTCCTCTTGTTCACTAGCTAACATTTTTTCCCTTTGTTTCTTGGTCACATTTATTTTCTCTTCTTGCTCAACTTGTAACTGTGCTTGTTCTTGTTTATCTTTAATCTTAGCAAATACTTCCTCAAAGGTCATAGATCCTTAAAAAGTGATATATGGGGGATTTGGATCATTCTTCAAAGGGTATATCATTCCCAAGGATATGATATGTTCTCCTACCACACCCCTTGGGTTGTGGTTTCTGGCCTCACCTACACACAAACAAATATCCTTTAGAGTTGTGGTCTCCTTCCTCGCATGGGAGAATTTAATAAAGAGAACATTCCCACTTTGATGGGAAACTTTGGTCGGATCTTTTTTGAACTTGAAGATGAAAATGCAGTAATCCTTTCTTCAATTGTTTGATAATAATTTTTTTAGTGTAGCTAGGAGAATAATATAGGGTACCTAGGGACGTACACAAGGGGAATAATAGTATATATGTATTGTTATGTATGAAGGCCACTTTTAATAAATAAGGCCTAGTGTGAACACAATGAATGTAAGAGGGATTAATAGAGGGTTTCACTTCTAGAATGTTTCTCCTCTAGAATTTTCTTAATGTTATAGCCTTAATTTCCACCCTACAGGCCAGAAGGGGGTTCATAAGAAGATGAAAGCCAAAATACATATTTTTCTTGAGATTTGGGCCCTTTTTGTAGGTCATTGTGGGTCTCATAGGATACAACACGCAATGATCATTGCACATCATCTATGGTGCACCAAGCGGTGATATGTCAAACCTTCTAGATAGGAAAGGGATAAGTTGTGTATTTTTTGCATGAGCCTAGGAACTCATAACATTCAAGTCTCTAGTGGTCTCTAGAAGATATAGAAGCTCTCTCAAGCCTCTTCCAAGGATCTATATAATAAAGGAAATTCTTGCGAAAGAGAAGGAATAATCATTTGAAGATTTATGTTGGTCAATCTAGAGGAGTTGAGGAGAAGCAAGGAACAAGTAGCCAAGGAGGATGCATCTTTATCAAGGTATCACATTGTATGTATTCTCTATTTTTTAATCAAAATATTATTGGTTTTCCCCCAAATGTTTTGCATATTATTTGTAAATGTTTGGATCTAATCTTATAACAAATATATCAAGATAGATCTAGTGAATTTGATTTTCCTAATACTAGAAGGATAGTAGATAGGTGGTTGTTTGTATTTTTGTGTGCAGGAAGTAGATTGCAGAAGTTAGAACTGGATCTCAGGAGTTGCAATAGCCAAGACATGTGAGGACAATCGCCAATCCAAGGTATGTTCAACCTCCTTCTTGGGTAAAAGGGGAAAATTTTACTCAGATATATGAATACCATAGGAATATAGCCTTCATTATGTCTAGGATCAATAGGCAGATCCTAGGGAGATATTGTTGTTTACCCTGTGAGATCCTTGTGATATTTTATCTATAACACTTAGGAGGTAGGTAGCACTATATAAAGGGGTGTAATTAATGTAATGGGCATGTTGAGAATTATTTTATTTGGAGCATAACTCATTACGAGGTTTCCGCCTCGAAGAGGAAAGTGATCAAGAGTGGATGCCTTCCTTAAAAATATTGATCGTATGGTGTTTCCCTAACTTAAGAGTTTAATAGTAATAAAGTGGGGATTTCTTCTATATTTTCCTTGAATCTATTGTGGTGATTTTTTATTTGCAGATATTTGGTACTTAACAAATTTCCCTGACAATTAATATGTCGAGGACATATTTGGGAAGTAGATGTGGGGAAAAGGTGCACCCAAATAATTTGATCTGGTTATAGTGTTTACACATGTACAAATCCCCTATAACTCTGAGGGATTCTATATTGTTCCTTGTGACAATATCAAAGGTGGTTGATTATATGGTGAAAAATAGAAGTGTCAGGAAATTATCACATGTATCATCTAAATTCTTCCTAAAAAAACATTCCATAACTCAAAACAAGATATATTACAGGGGTAGACTAGGGTTCTATTTCAAACCCATTGAAGGAAAGAAATTTACTAAACATATAACATCAATTAAATATGCAAACATGTAAAAACCTATTATTGTTCTCAATTGTGCATCTCTGACTTCTATGAAAATGTTGGCAGATGGGATATGGGCCCAACTGAATACATGCCCTACCTTAACTACATAGTGTACTATTGGTGTCCACTCCAACTTAAAATGAATACATCCTTCTTCACTGCATAGCCTACACATCATCATTGCTAGTACCTAATAGGGTTCTTTGAAGTATTGGATATTATACAACATATTATCCTTATGTTTGAAATGCTTGTATTCATCCCACAACTCTTTGATTATGTCAACCATATTGGAGTTTACTCCACTGAATGTATATAGAAACTGTTTGTTTAAGTATAGTCCATGCTTCTGTAGTTGGTACCTTATATGAAAATCATCTAGCTTAAATGGGGCTACAAGGGTTCCTTCCTCGTTCACTATGATGGACTTCTTTGACTCCAGATGTGAGAAAACCCATCTAATCGCATCATTATTGATCTGTAAATTTTCATGGATATTCCATTGGAATAGTTTGTCACAACATATATTATAAATAAAACTAAAATCTACACTATGAAGGTTAAATTACTTTATTGATCTATAAACTTTAGTGGATATTCCACTAGAAGAGTTCATCACAACAGATCTGATAAATAAAACTGAAATCTACACTATGAAGGTTAAATTCCTTTAGATTCCAAAATTCTTAGTTATTGATCTTCTTCTTATGTATGAAAGAAAAAAATACTAAAAATAGAGAACAATAAAATACAGTCACGCACCATCCACAAAATAACACAAAGATTTTCTCTAGGAAACCCTTGTGGGAGAAAACCTAGCTAAAAGGTGAGGTTGCTCTACTCTCTTTTTTCTAGTATGGAAATAATGTAAGTACAAAGGAGAAGGAACTCTCTATGGAGTTACCTAAGACTTATGTTATTTCATCTTGTTACATAACATTAACCTCCTCTTTTATGTTCACTAATTTCCCACTCCCTATTGGCATTGTTTCATGATTATGTGCATCCTTCTTAGCACTGGGGAGTTTAGAACCAACGTTTGTCTAGAGTTGACCAACAAAAACCCCAAATAATCAGCATATCAATATTCATTCAAGGCTGAAGAAGGTTTCACCCGAGACACAATGAGGATCACAGAGACCATCTGGTCTTGTGACATGGATGAAGGATTAAACGAATGGGTATCAATTCGGGATGGAATTAATGTGATCCATTAACATAAAATTATTATTAATTGATAAGTAAAACAATACACACACATATCCAAATAACACATCAATGACACATGATAGATTATAACTATTGTAGTTTTATTATTCCTTCAATTCCATACAACACAAGCATACATTAAGAAAACTATATTCAGCAACAACATAATATTATGTCCTCTTTAGATAATTCTCCAAACTTACAACAACTGCGCCATGAAGCATTACAATATTACAAATTCTCAAAGTGGGATTCGACACACAACACTCAATGAATATTTTGCGTGGGTGTCTAACTCTTTCACCATCTAACTCTATTTCTGATGTTGCTTCTTACTTTTATAGCTTTCACTACTCCAGAGATCTATCTCTTTTTGATATTCTCCACTCGATCTACTGACAAATTTCCTCACATGCTTCTGGAACCTGCCTCCAATCCATGTAGCCTTCTAAAATCATGGTGATCTTAACTGCCTCACTAGCTCATCTTTTGTCAGCTCCATGTTCCCTTGTGTTGTTGTCCTTAATCATTAGAGAATATTTATCATTGATTCCTTTCTTGATTCCAACATGTGGCTTCTTGATTTCTGGTGCTACTAACAAAAGTCAAACTAGAGCACATATTTCATATCTTAGACTTGGTCCAAAATATCAAAACTCGGTTCGGCACACACTTCTTATCCATCTTTGTGAATTTAGCTTAGGCTCACACAAAAGTGAAATGGATGCGTACAAAACTTGGAAGAAGAACACAAAAAAATTGGAATGTGTGTGCACAATGTTTTTTGTGTGAGAACGTGAAATTAACCCAAAAATTTGGGTGCCAACAGGCCCCCACCACTATTAATTGGCTCATCCTCGAGCCAAAAAATTCATGGAATTACCGCCACAACATATGAGACATTGCTTATGAGTTCCTTTACGAACTAATTAAAGAGGCACTGAGGCTCATTAATGTATCCCTGGAGATCCTGCATGAGTTGAACAATGGTCACGAATTCAACTAATGTGACATGAGAAGTTGTTAGGTCGGTTTTATTTATTTTCTCAATGATAGGGTCGAAAACAACCTACACATCGGAAAGATTTGTAAACAATAACAAGGAATTATCAGTCACATAAGAGATCATCTCAAACATATTCTACTACTCAGCATGAGATGCAGTGATCTCCATTGTTTTTTCTACAATTGCTAGCATTGTCATGGCATGATCCTTGGGAGGAAAAGAAGCCAGATCTCTCTTTTGTTATGTGACCTCCACCTATGTCGTGCAAACTCGATATTCGATTTAGATAATTCTGATGGAGTTGGATATGTGTCCACAGGGAAAATACGCATTCAACCATGTTGAAGAATGTTTCCACCTGACGTTGGCTACAGTGGAGAGGGCTTGGGACAAATTAATTAATTGTTGGAATTGAGTGACAGTTGGATTGGTTTGGTGGATTGGTTGTCGAAGGGAAGAAAGATGTGATTTTATATTTTGCAGGAAGGATTTTACCACCAAGAGTTTAAATCCTAGAAGGATGTCACGCCCTTGTGAAGAAGTAGTGGGAATATGTGCATGTAGGATATCCATGGCTTCAATAAGGTCGATGAACTTTGTACTGAGATAAGTGTACTAGGTCTAGGAGAATATGTGTGTTGCACTTTATGTTTCATACCTCCTATGTAATTCTCGTTGATCCTAAATTTCCTTTTGATATTTCTCGTGTGTCTGGTTATGTGTGGTGATGTCTACCTGATGTTGGAGTTGTAATTGCACATGATCTTTTCCCAATCTATCATTGCGCTCACTTAAATCAGAGAGCATGGTGGTAGCACAGTATTGTATCATGGGAGTTGGAATCGGTGCCAATGGGATACCACCACGATTGGAATTTATAGTAAGTAATGTTGGGGGGTCCAATATAAGGACCTGAGTGGAGGTATTGGAATTAATTTTTAAAGCCGAAAGTCGTTGACTAGTTTCTAGGACTAGTGTTGTAACCCCAATTTTTCGACATAGATGGTCGACATTGCATATAGCCTCTAAATCTATTTCTTGTTGTAGAAAAAATTAACGTTTTAAGTAATCTATTAATATGGCGAGACATGACACCATATAGATGGAACCCTGACATGTGGAGGGAACAATATTATGGATAGATGGGTTAGTCCACTCTCATTTTTCCCCGACTGGGGTGGATTGTGCTTGTGGCTACACAAGATGGGGATCTCGAGAGTCATTTCGTTCATATCAGCATTGGAACCCATACCTTGGGGGATCGCATGTTGCGCTTGATACCACATATCTTCATCCTTATTTTAGTCCTGATTGTGCTTAATGTGTGTTTCTAGAGTATTAATGTCCTCAGCTGGAAGTGGTTGGAGATGACCAGGCCATTTAGATATATTCTTTCATAATGTAGAATGGGAAGAGTGTCATTGTAACTTCCTGATAATCATAGGGATAGATGAAAAATTTATGGATAGTACATTAAAATAAAAGGTATAAATTATACATGTTCAAGAGGGTGCACAGGATGTGCTCTTGCGAAGTAGTTTCCTAGATTAGTCGTTGGTACCAAATCTGAAACAACGCGTCGTTGGAATCTTTGGAATGAGGATCCTTTCTTTCATGAAGTTGCAAGAATAAAGGAGCTTCAAAGATATGCCTACTTCCAGTAGGTTGTTCAAAACCCCAAGGGGGATGCCAAAGCACCATAGAAAGAAGCAATAGAATCCAATTGTAATGAAACTCTTTCCCAGATTTTTGGGCATCTAAGAAATCATCGATCAATTCATTCATTACATGTCGAGCCCAAACCATATGAACAATGGATACACATCGTTCGGATGCGAAAACTACCCTGAATGGCCACTCCTCCTTTGTACAATTGCGCAAAAACATTTAGGCTATCAACTACATAGCAAAGTGAACGGATTAGGAATTTATTTCTGAAATGAGTAACCCACGTTGACCATGGCGTGTACCATATCTGCCATAGATATCATGTTCTACATAATATTTAGTGGATAAGGATTTTTTCATCTCATCTCCATGCATATGTAGGTTGGTAACATGACATATTGTTGCTTCATTGACCAGATATTTCCCCCCAGCCACAAGTACCCACCGTCTAGGAGGGTGAGTAAAATATGGACACATAGGGTGACAATCCCAGTATGCCCAAAATGA
>JZKD02S1648379.1:93068-106975 GCA_000966675.3 Picea glauca | reverse complement strand
CACCATGCAAAATTGTTGGAATGGGAAAGGTAAAAATAAAGCAAAGGAATGGAAACCAATGGTTGTTGAAAGAGGTAAGACATGTTCCAAATCTAAGGAAAAATCTAATTTCAACGGGGCAGCTGGAAAGTGAAGGTTGTATATCTATATTTACAGATAAGGCATGGAAGGTCACAAAAGGATCATTGGTGATAGAAAAAGGAGAGAAGGTAGGTACATTGTATTTATGTACTAGTAATATTGATTATTCTATCTCTTTAGATTCTACAGGAGTGGATACAACATTGTGGCATCATAGTATTGGACACATGAGTGAGAAGGTGATGTGTATACTTCACAAAATAAATTTGTTTCCATATCTTAAACAAATTGATTTGGATTTCTGTGAGCATTGTGTTTATGGAAAACATAAGAGAGTCTGATTTCTCAGAGTTGGAAAAGAAAAGAAGAGTGAAAGGTTAGAGCTTGTGCATACATATGTATGGGGACCAGATTAGGTGTCATATCTTGGTGGATATCTTTATTATGTTAATTTTATTGATGATGCAACTAGAAAAACTTGGATTTCTTGCATTCGACAAAAATCTGATGTTTTTTATACCTTTAAGAAATGGAAATATTTGGTTGAGAATGAGACGGGAAAAAGGTTGAAGTGTCTGAGATCAGAAAATGGAGGTGAATATTGCAACAAGGAGTTTGATGATTATTGTTCATACCATAGGATTCATAGAGAGAAGACAGTTCCAGGAACACCACAGAAAATGGTGTGTCAGAAAGGATGAACAGGACAATCATGGAGTGTGCAAGGAGTATGAGATTGCATGCAGGGGTTCCCTTATAGTTTTGGGTAGATGTTGTAGATATTATTGTTTACTTAATAAACAAATGACCTTAAAGTTCTTCAGATGGTGGAATTCTAGAGGAGGCATGGACAGGTAAAAAGGTAAATTATTCATTTTTTAAGACTTTTGGTTGTGAAGAATTTGTCCATATTGATAAAGAAAATAGAACAGAGCTTGAGGCAAAATCCAAGAAGTGTGCCTTTATTGGATACAGTGTTAATGAATTTGGTTATCACTTATGGGATTATGAAAATAAAAAAAATAATTAGGAGTAGATATTTCATATTCAATGAGAAGGTCATGTACAAAAAACAGTTGTAGGGAAAGAAATAGGGAAAAGAAAAACTAGAATACACAGTGCTTGATGAGATCACTGAAAAGAAATTCCAAAGGTACCAGAAAATAAAAATGTACAACAATGGGAGAAACATGTACGTCAAACACTTGCAAGTGTTGTTAGAATATCTACCAGGTTAGGTAGACCCCCGGAATGATAATCTCCTTCATTGTATTATTTATTGTTGATTGATTTTGGTGAACCAGAATGTTATGAAGAGGCAATGCAGGTAGACAATAAAAATAAGTGGGAGAAAGGCATGAAAGAGGAAATGGATTCCCTAATAAATAACCAAACTTGGGATTTGGTTCAGTTTCCTGCAAGAAAAACAACATTGAAGAATAAATGGGTTTACAAGTTGAAGGAAGAATATGGAGGAAAAAAGTGGTACAAGGCTAGACTTGTTGTAAATGGGTTTGCACAAAAGAAAGGTATAGATTTTGATGAAATTTTTTCTCTTGTTGTTAAAATGACTTCAAATAGGACTATTTTAAGTCTTGTGGTAGTACAAGATTTACATCTTGAACAGTTAGATGTAAAAACAACTTTTTTCCATGGGGATTTGGAGGAAGATATTTATATGCAACAACCACAGGGGTATGAGGTCAAAGGGAAGGAAACTTTGGTATGAATATTGAAGAAGAGCTTGTATGGCCTAAATCAAGCTCCAAGGCAGTCGTATTTGAAGTTTGACAGGTTTATGACAGAACAAGTTTATAGTATATGTCATCTTGATCACTGTGTTTATTTTAGAAGGATGGAAAATGGAAGCTATATTATCTTGATATTGTATGTAGATGACATGCTTGCTGCAAGGTATAATATCCAGGATATAAATTTTCTCAAGAATAAATTAGATAATTCATTTTCGATGAAGGATTTTGGTTCTACAAAGAAAATCCTTGGTATGAGAATAACAAGAGATAGGAAAAATCTCAATTTGAAATTGTCTCTAGGTGAGTACATAGAGAAGGTGTTGGAGAGGTTTAGAATGCAGAATGAAAAACCAGTTAGTACACCTTTGGCCAGCCATTTCAAATTAACCAAGTAAATGTGTCCTAAGACACAAGAGGAGACATAATACATGTCCAGGGTCCCTTATTCATCAACAGTTGGTAGCTTGATGTATGCAATGGTTTTCACAAGACCAAATATCGCACATGCAGTGGGAGTTGTGAGTAGCTATATGAACAATATAGGTAAAGAACATTGGGAAAAGGTAAAGTGGATTATCAGATATTTGAAATGTACTGCTACTCATGCATTATGTTTTGGAGGTCCAGACATTGTTCTACATGGATATGTTGATTCAGATATGGAAGGCGATAAAGATAGTAGGATGAGCACCACAAGGTATGCTTTTACTGTAGGTGAAACAACAGTAAGTTGGATTTAGAAACTGTAAAAGGTTGTTGCACTTTCAACAATAGAGGCAGAGTATTTGCTACTACAGAGGCTAGTAAAGAGATGATTTGGTTACAGATATTTATGGAGGAATTGGGAAAGAATCAAGAGAATAACAGGTTGTACTATGACAACGAGAGTGCCATTCATCCTGTAAATAAATCATCCTTCCATTCAAATAATAATCATATACATATCGGGTGCCATTTCATACGATCTGTCTTGGAAGATGGACATTTGAAGTTGAAAAAGATACACACTAGCCAGAATCCTACAGACATGTTAACAAAGGAAGTAACCAAGGATAAACTGAGTTCCTGCTCAGTTTCAGTTGGTCTTCAAACATGAAGGTGAAGATGATAAATTTTCTAGGTCCAAGGTGGAGTATAGTCCAACAGATACAGCAGTAGTGGAGTTGTTGTGGCCAGTCTCCAAGTGGGATATTGTTGGTTGTGGAGCCTGATTATCTTCCTGTTTCATAGGTATTTGTTTTCAGCCGTGTTTATACCCCATGAAGACTGTACACCCAGGAATATTGTACACCCTCCCCACGAGGGGGTTGCAAGGGGGGATTTCCCCCCCCTGTGAAGTCTTGGGGGATCATCCCCCCAGATTGGGGGTTTGGGGGCAAGCAGGTCCCCGACGAGGTTTCGGGGGACAACATTCCCTGATGGGGATTCAGGGGTGAAGCCCCCGAAGGAAAACTTTCCTTGTAAATGTATATTCTAATTTCATAGTAAATATGGGCCATTCATTATAAGGTCACAGATTTGATGGTAGAAGTTATGTTAGGTTTTTTTTTCCCTAGAAGGAAACCCTATTTTGTGAGGGAAATGTATTGTGACTATGTATCATTGCGAATATTGTATTCTAAGAGAGGATACTATGAGAGAAAGAAGAGGAATTTATAGAGGGTGTGTTGTAGGTTGTATCCCTTCATTTTGTTGGATAATAAAAAGGAAGGACCTGGAAATTTCTCTGGTGGACGTAGCCCACACTGGGTGAACTATGTATATTTGTGTCTCTATTGTATTTTGTATCTTCTGTGTTTTATTTCTACATTTGTTTTATTTTATTGTTTTGTGATCTTGTTTTTCTAACAACAAGCATATCTTCGTACATGTGCATATGTTGTTCTTTGGGGGAATCAGACACATTTTCTTCTCACCCCGACGTGGGTCCTCCTTGGTTACTTAATCRCAGCGAACCCCGATGGGCCGCGACACCTCTTCACCTATATCCATCCTACATGTTTTGTCCACTTAGAATTMTTTAKTATGTTATTCCAATGGTCTATGTTTGTTTTTTCAATGGGGTTAGTGGTGGTAGGATGAGTCAATGTACCTTCTTCTACCACACTATTTGTGGTGAAATCCATTTCTTATGCATGCRGTGCCTTCATATGTTCTATGGAAAATCCAAKTTATGGGAGGACAACCTTATTTTTTAGCAACCCTCTTGGGCTCTCTAAGTGGTTGTGGCATGTCCACTATCAATGCATGGTTATCCACCTCCATTCACAAGAACATATGTAGCAACGGATATCCATCTCTGGTCTAAACCTTTCCTGCATGGATGCTTCGATAACTACCTATTCATGATAAGGTTCCCTATGCATGGTCCACCATTGTGTAGGAATTCCTACAAGCGCTATGTCAAGTGCGAGAGCCCTGTGATGTTTAATAATGTGTTGTATCCATGGAATAAATGTTTCCATTGATTCTAATCCATTGTACTAATATGATCCAAATTATCCCTTGTGCACCTCTACAGAAATATGCACACACCCCCTTGTTGAGACCTCATACAACTTTTGTTGCCACCTTTCCATGGCATCCTGAGAATCCATGTCATAAGAATTGACACTTATCCAACTTAATTCTCCATCTATGGTTGGAATTATGTTATCCTCCCTGCGCCTTATGATTGTATAGATTTTTTCAATAGCTAATCTCCATGCATCCTCATCCACTAGCTCATTGTATTTATCTCCTTCATATGGATCTAGAGGTGTGACCATGCACATGGTATCAGTTTCAAAGTGCATCTTCCTCTTCTTCAAATTTAGCATTGTGTTATTTTCGATGGCCCAATCAATTCCTAGAAATGAAGGGTATGGGTCAGACTCATCCATAATCTCTATGACCTCAAAGTCAACCTTTGTTTTTACTCCTTATGTATTTACTTCCACCCACTATAGTCGTCCTATGGGGTAGATCTTGTATTGGTTTTCCAACCATATTTGGATGGGTGACCAAACCAATTGTGGTTTACCCATCACCTTCTAGGAATTATTTGGTATAATATTCACGTTGGAACCCAGATCCAACATGACTCCATCCATGTCATAGCCACCAAGCTCTGTTGTCATCTTGAATTCAAGCCCTATGTGATTTTTCTCACTGACTTGGAACAAATCTCTTTCTAGTAGAGGGGATGATATGTCTTCCTCCAGTCCTTGTTCCCTCTTGTAGGTGGCTAGCAACTATGTCAACTTCCTTACAACATCATGATCATTGACCAGTCACAAAAAACAATGCAATAAAGTACTTACTTGGTCTTCACTATATGCTTCGTAGCCTAAGTCGCGTAAGACTTATGTACGCACTGTGTGTTGTAACTCCTCTAGGTGTTTTTCTTCATGCGCTTTCTACTCAGTGCATTGCATGTCGTCTTATCAGTGATATTCTTCCAATAAGTGTTGTGTCACTCATTGTATTTATTCATGCATGTGAGCTTCATATAAGTATCATTTTGTCACGCATTGTATCTCTTCTCAGGCGTGAGCCTCTTCTAGCAATCTCTATGTCTCCAACTTCACTTCTTCTTGGATCTGGGCCTCCTTTGGTATCCTTTGTGTCTCCCGTTTCACTTCTTCATGAATCCAAGCCTCCTTGAGTGATATTTGTGTTGCACGTTGCAACTCTTCGTGCACTCTTTATTCTTCAATAGCCTTATGTGCATCGCACATAAACTGTTTTTTTTTGGGAAATATCGAACTTAGGAGGGGGTTGCATTTCCTTTTTGATATTCCACTCCAACTTCTAACATGATCCCTCACCATGCTTAAAGTCTCCTCATGTCTTTTCTACTCCTTGAGTTACTACCTGGACATCGAAGTTTTCATATTTCTTCTTATTCTTGCATGGCTCATCATGCACCATATTGCAATGTGTCTTCTTTTCTTCCCACTTCTTCACTAAATCCGGACAGTCCTCTGTGGCATGTTAAATATTATTGTAGTATACATAAAGAAAGCACATTTTGGTACAAAATCTTGATACGTGACTAATTTCTCCATAATTAAAACAAGTGGGGGGGTCTACCTCCCCCTCTGCCATATCCTCTGCCACAACCACGCCCATATCCTCCTCTGGGACCTCTTAGGTATCTTCCTCTCTTATCACCACCATGATCCCCACCCTTATATTCTTCATATACTCGAATGCATCATCGGTATTGTATTGCATAAGCTTGAGTGATTGATAGTTATTAACATCGTGTCCCATGTATTTACAGAACTTGCATAATAGAGTATGATATGTATTTTGATACTTCTGCAAGGTTCGGAAGTGGGGTGTTACATGGACCCACTATCATCATATATCACACCATTCCATATGTCCAGTTGGGAATGGAATTGGTGTGCCCATCACCACATAATTCTGAAGTACATGGAACTCATCCCTGTGATGCTCCTAAGCGTGACATGTGGTACACCAAATGTGCTTGCACATGACTTTCATATTTTCTATATATTGCAACTACATCGTCAGGTTAGCCAGTTTATATTGTACCTATGCCAATCCTGCCAACGTCTTTTCTCCTCCTAGCATAGCTTCTAGGTGCATTGCAATTATATCGCCTCTGTTTGAGTCGTCACCTTCTATTGGGTGTGTGGGACTTGGATATGGGGAAGAAATCCTGCAATAAACCACTAGTGTTGCATGTTCTAGATTTGTAACGTCATCCTATCCAATAAAATTTTAAGATGTTGGTCATAATCCCACCCGGTTTCTCCTTGTTGTTTCTTAATCTCAGTAATACACTGAGATTTAGACTTGGGATTTTGAAATTCCTTCAGTAAATCCATTTTGATCTTCTTCAAATACCTCGTCTATCCCACTGGAGCAGTGGCCTTGTACTTCATGTACCATGTCAATACTTTTTCCATAAATGTGGTTTCCAGTTGTATGATCTTTGTTGCTTCATATGTGATCCTCTTAACATACCATATTTCTTCACACATGAAACAGTTTTGTTTCACGTCATATTTACTCATTATGTGGAACACAGGTAGCCCCAGGGTGCTATCCTATTTTTCCATCATCACTCTTAAACCAACTCTGCTAATATGACTACTGGTTGACAAACGTTTTTCTATTGATACTCCTCTAGGTGAAGTGGCATTGGCTTTGCCTTCTTCTTCACTCCTCTCTTCTCTTCTATATTCTTATACTTTGTCTCCTACTATGATTTCTTTACTATATGTCTTTCTTTCTTCTTGATTGCAAACATGAAAGGGGTGTGGTTCAAAGGGGGGTTATTCCATCTCCTTCTAACATTTCCTATGAGGCAAACTAGAGAGTTTCCTACTTGGATCCACTTAATACCATCTATAGTTATTGTCAATTCCTCTCCCCTACCAATAAGGGATCCTTTGTCTTCCTCTTCTTCTTTTATTCCTCTACTATATTCCTTATATTCTTCTGAGGTTGTAGCACTTTGAAACAACCAAGGGGTTTCGAATTCATCACCTGGGCCCTTGGGACCACCACTACTACTAATACTACTCGTATCCCCACTGGACACCCTACTTTTGAAATCGAGCCTCTTCATGTCCTACCTACATCTGTGCTACACTCTGGAACAATGCCTCTTTCTGCACTTCCTCCTAGTGCAGTCTATTTTATCTTCATTATGGGCCTGAACCCTCATCCAGTGCCCCTTGCACACTATTTTTCACCTCTCTTCTCTACTTTCCTTCTTATCTCAACTCTTCTTGCGTATCTCTCAGATCTCTCTCTTATCTACTCTTTTGGGTCCACCCCATTCCTCACCTCTTCTCAACACTTTCTATATCCTCCTCGATGGATCCATATCTTCTCTCACTTCCCCCCATATTTCCAAACCCCCTAGCACTAGGGGGTTTTATTCAACCATGATGTCGGGCTCCATGCACATCAACCCTTTCTCCATGAAAAACATATTTACCCAAAGTGGAATCTCTTCTAGAATTTGTTTCCTCATACCTTCCACAAAATTTATTTCTGCCTCGTTGAAAGAATCAACGTACTCCTTAAAAGACTTAATAATATATCCCTCCTTTACTTGAGAAAACCAAAAAAAATGGTTCGAGTCCACTTTTTGTCCAACACTTTCAATCTATCAAGTGTGGTTTGATCCAAAACCACTGGTTCTAACGATCGCACGGTATAATTGGTAGGAGTTTTCCTTTTTAGGCATTCATATAATAGACAAGGGAATTCAACAAATAAAATCACATGCATATTAGTGTAGAGATACTTATCTTTCAATTTCTTCACATTCACTCTCATGCATTGATTTATCGTTGTGAAAACTCATGGTCCTTTGCAGTAAACCAGTCTTGAATTTCCTCATGATATGGATACCACATCATCTCTTGCCTTCATCCTTCCCTACAATGATTGCAAGTCTCAACAACGAAACCATTTGCTGGCATCGTTTCATTCTTTCACACGTCCTTCTTAACGTTGAGGAGTTTAGACCTAGGGTTCATCCAGAGTTGACCAACAAAAACCCCAAAGAATCGAAATATCAATCTTCATCCAAGGTAGAATAAGGTCTCACCCAATATTCAATGAGGATCACAAACACCATCTGGTATTGTGATAGGGACGAAAGATTAAATGCAGAGGTATCCATTCATGATGGAATTTATGTTCTACATTAATATAAACTTACTATTAATTGATAAGTAAAACAATACACACACATATCCAAATAACACATGAATGACACATGATTGATCAAAATTGTTGTAGCTTTATCATTCCTTCCATTCCATAGAGAAAAAGAATACATTAAGTAGACTATATTCAACAACAACATAGTCTCATGTCCTATTTATATAATTCCCTAGACTTACAACATATTGTGCCATGCACATCCTTATAAACCTCAGAAATATGACAGACTCAGACTTATATTTAGAAGAATTACAGTATTACAAAGGCTTAGAGTGAGCTTCAACGCACAACACTCAATGAATATTCTACATGGGTGTCTAACTCTTTCACCATCTAACTCTAGTTTTGATGTTGATACTTCCTTTTATAGCTTTCTATGCTTGAGATCTCTATTTGCTTCTTCTCTTCCCAACACACTCTACAAAAAAAATGCCTCACATAGTTCTGGTACCTCCCTACAGTCCAAGTAGTCTTCTGGGATCAGGGTGATCTTAACTACCTCGCCAGCTCATCTTTCGTTAGCTCCATGTTCCCTTGTGTTGTTGGCCTTAATCATTAGAAAATATTTTCTAATGTTTCCTTTCTTGATTCTGGTGTGTCGCTTCTTGATTTTCAGTGCTACTAATAAAAATCGGACTAGTGCACGTATTTCATATATTGGACTTTGCGCGTGATATAAAAAATCGGAATGGCATGCACTTATTGTCCTTATTTGTGCATTTATCTTAGGCAGGCGCAAATCTAGAATGCAAGAGTACAAAACTTGGAAGAAGCATGCACAAAACTTGGAACGAGCGTGCACCAACTTCATTTGTGTGCATGCATGAAATTAACCCAAAACTTTGGGTGCCAACACTCTCAGTGGCTCTTCTCAACTATGGAACAAAATACAATAAAAGAGAATGGAACCCCCTCTACACCTATTAGCTCAGTATTTAACATAGCCTGGTAGCCATGTAGGAGTAGGTTTTTTACTTCCTCAACCTTCAATTGTGGTAGATTTTTAAACGTTATAGAATATTCTTGAAATTCCTCATGTGGATAGCCCCATATGCATGAGTAATGGGGGCTAACAGGGCATCGCATCGTACCATGGTGGTCAACATGATAGGTCAACTTGAGGGAAGCATAAGTTTTTCATACAAACTCCTATTGATGCATGGTCTACACCATTGGAAAGGTATTGGATTATAGAACACTGTCAAGGTGGTGTGAATAAGTTTTGTACAATAGAATCCCCAAAAAAAAAAAATGCCCCAACTCGCTCTAGAAGGTTCCAAACCCCAATTTCACAAACTAGGACCTACCACTAAAATGACCCTAAAAATTGATTCCTCCAATTTTTTCCACTCTGAAAGCATCGCGATAGATGAAAAATAATATAATGATCCAATATGGATCATACCTTCCCATTTAGGGAGTATTTTGGTCCCCAAAATATTTATTGAATGAGGTGAGGAAAAATTTCCTCTACCTTCTCCTTGGAGTACCACTTTTATTTTCCTAGAAGTTATCCTTTCATCCTGATATCCCAAAGGTCATGTTTCCCCTATATTGTAGTTCTAGACCACCTTTGAAAAAATATGTCCTTTGCTAAATCTATATAAGCATCAAGTGCTAAGTCTTCTATGGAAGGTAGGACCTACTCTTCGTCCTAATCCAACATGGAAGGCTCATAGAGTTTGAGATTCTCCAGATTTACTACTGAGTAAATGTGCATGTATGGGGGTACAATAACTATGTAGGCGTTGTCTCCCACCTTTTACAAAACCTCAAAAGGACCATATCGTAGAGCCTTGATATTATTACCAAGACCCTATAGTCTTTCCTTATTCAGTTGTAGCCATACTCTGTCTCCCACTCTAAATGTTCTCTCTATTCTATGTTGGTCATGTCTAACCTTGCACTTTTCCTGTGAATTCTTCAATATCTCTTGTACTTGCAAATTGATCTACTTGATCTTCGCAACAATTTGTTTTTCTTTTAATGCATCTCTTGTGAGTTAATCCCTCACTTCTCCTTGTTGTCCATATACAAAATCTAAGGGTGAAGGTGGAAAATATCCAAAGCAAGTTTCAAAAGGTGACTTACAAGTATAAATGTGGATTGTTATGTTATAAGAGTTTCTTATATTGATCATATTTTCATCCCAGGTCTTCATATTCTTCTAATTATAACCCCTCAAAAGTTACACCAAAGTCATGTTGACTAATTTTGTTTTCCCATCTGTCTTTGGATGGAATGTAGTATACTTCTTCAACTTAGTGTCTATATTCTCCCATAATATAGTCCAAAATGCATTCAGAAATATGGTATCTGTGTTTGAGATGATGGTCCTTGGTATTCTAAAGTGCACCCATACCTATTCAAATAAATTGTTTGTTTCTTCTTGTCCATTGATAATATTTTTACAAGGCATGAAAATTCAAATTTTGTTTAACCTGTCAACTACCAAAAATACATATTCATGTCCCTTCCTAGTTGTTGATAAACCTCCCACAAAATCCATGAAAATACTTTCCCAAGTTCGAGTGGGTGTAGGTAAGGTATGGTATAGACCTTGCTTCCTATTATTGGGATTGTTGGTACAAAAAATAATACATCATCTACTATATTGTGTTGCATTTTCTTGCATTTTGGGCCAGTACACAAACTTTGTAAATTTCCAACTGTCTTCCCAACACCAAAATGCCCTACAACATTGGATTTGTGAGCCTCATTGATAAGTTTCAATCATTTACCTTTAGGAACACAAAGCTTTCCAATCTTTTAGAGTATACCATTTTGGAAATGATAGTCAACTTTGTTGTCACCTTATTCTATATTAATTTGGCCCTATAGTCACTGAAACACCTCCTTCAAATCCTCATCTTCTATGTATGCCTCTCTCTATTAATCATGGGTAAAAGGATCCATGTGCATCAGAGTTCCCAAAGTTGTAATATTGGATGTGGGTGGTCGTGAAATAATGTCTACCAACTTATTTGTGCTACTTTTCTTATACATGATGAATAGATGAAATTGTTGTAAAAACTCCATCCACTTGTAATGCCTAGTTTGTTGTAGCTTATTTTGGCCATGAAAATATTGTAGTGCTTGGTGATCTATGTGGATGATGGTCTCATTTCCCATCAGATAGTGCTTTCACTTTTTGATATCATGTACCAAGGCATAGAGCTCCTTGTCTTAGGTAGGGTAGTTGAGAACCGCCTCATGACATACTTCAAAATGATAGAAAATGGGCCTTCCTACCTACATCAGTACTACTCCCATGGCATACCCTCATGAAGATGTATCCACTTCAAAGGGGATTTGCAAGTTTGGTAGTGCAATCACTGGTGCTTGAATGATATTTATTTTTAGCTCATCAAATGCCTTCTATTGATTCTTCCTTGACTGGAAACTCTTACCACTGACTATTTTAGCGTGGAGTGGTGCAGCTACCACTGAAAAATGAAGCTATGAACTTCAAAAAATATTTTGTTTCCCTAAAACAACTCCCAAATTCAATGAAATTTGTAGGAAATTTCCATTTCATGATGGCCTCCATCTTCTCAAGATCTATCTTTATCTCCCCTCCACCGATCACATTCCACAAATACAACAAATATTGTTGAGCAAACTCACATTTCTTAATATTGGCCAGTAGTTGGTGCTTCTTCAGATTCTCTAACACCTGTTGATCTGGATTTTATGAGAAGAACGAAATATAGATTATTAACAGGTGCTTAACACGGAATAACAGAGATACAGTAAAATTGGTTTTCTATTCAATAATGAAATAAGTTGAAACTGTAAAATGCAGCGGAAACAAGCTTGTTGGAATGGTGGTGGCTTATCTCAGAGAAGAGATGTGATGGCTACGATCATTCACAAGAAGATGATTACAATGAGGCTCTGAAGGCATTTTTACCATAATAAAGAATGCCAAAAACTCTATACATCCAAAAACCCAACCCTAGGAGATGAAGCGCCAAAAGTCATGTGGACCCCGTTTGGGTAAGTTAGTACATCAACTTCCCAAGGTCGTAACTTTTGCATACGATCTTCGTTTTAGGTGTATGATATCCTGTTGGAAAGGTATCATCAAGGAGATTCATTTTACGTGAAATATCAAAGGAAATTCCATCTTTTAGACCTATTTTCCCAAAAAACATCGTTTAGGACCTCCAAACGGCTCTGGAAGTGAAAACTGCTAAAATTAGTAAATTACCAAAATTGCCAGAAAATTGTTTTGAGCCAGTTGGAAAAGGTGGGTGGCCACCGATAGCCACTTGGATAAATCCTCCCTCCTTAGGAAGTAATGGTATCCATTGCGTTGAGGTCCCCCATCAGATGAGGAAATTTCTGTTGAATTTGGCCCCGGGTGAGCCACTTGCCTTGGTGTAGGAGTTGCCTTGCTTTGATGACTCGATAAAGATGGATCCTTTGTTGTTGAGTGCCCTTGATATGTGTGTCCACAATATGATAATTGGATGCCTGTTGTATGAATTTGAGGTTGAGCTTTGTTTGTGTCAGTTGTTCTTCTACTTCTGAGGTGTCGAATAATGGTGGGAAATAAGGGTGAAGGAGATCCACATTGAACACTGGGTGCAGGCCAAGGAAAGGAGGAATGTTGAACTCAAAATAATTATCCCCCATGGCCTTGGTTATGGTGTATGGCCCATAATGGAATGGGTGAAGCTTTCTATGGGGTCTTGTAAGGCATTCTTTCTGCAAGTGCAACCAAACTTTGTCGCCCACCTGAAACTTATGTGGCAACCAATGTTTATCATGGAACTATTTGTACTTGTCATTGGACTTTTTTAGGATATCATGAACTTGTCGGTGGATGTGTTGGATCCTCTCAATGAACCGGGTGTCTTTGTCAGATTCAGTTGGAGAAGGATATGAGTCGGTCAAGGTGACCGCAAGGGCAAGTGCAACATCTATGGGACCCAATGGTTGGAATCCCAACCCCACCTGAAATGGGTTTTGGTCAGTTGAGCTATGCAGGGCTCAGTTGTAGCTATGATGGAAATAGGGAAGGCTCTCATCGCATGTGAAAGGTTTCTTTGAATTATACATGCGAAGGATATGCACAATCATTCAATTTGTGACCTCGGTTTGGCCATTTGTCTGGGAGTGGAAGGCCATGGATTTTGTGAGATTGGTGTCCAGCAGTGACCAAAGGCTCGACCAGAATGTGCTGAGAAATTGACTGTCCTAATCTAAGACAATGGTTTGTGGGAGTCCAAAATGTACCCATACTTGTTCAAAGAAGAGCTTGGCAGTGGCCTCTGATGTGATGCTCTTCTTACAGGAAACTAGAATCGTCATCTTAGAAAAGAGATCAACAACCACAAAAACACAGTCATTTCACCTCTTGGTGGA
>JZKD02S1648379.1:39893-78564 GCA_000966675.3 Picea glauca | reverse complement strand
TATATATATATATATATATATATATATATATATATATATCATAAGAGTTATGTGTGTATATATTTTAATTGCATGCAGTTCAAAAAAATTATGTCGCATAGCTCATTTGGATGTTCGGTATGTTACAGTATGTTCCACAGAGAGAACAAAAGCGTTCTCTCATGTAGCATGCCTTGGCATGGGTGGCTAGGGATGTTACAATATGGTATCAGAGCTTTTGTTTTCAACACTGAGCCTAGATGGGCTGAGCAAGTTAAATTGAAACGAAATTTCACAGAGGAATTATTTCAAAGTGGTCAAATTTCGAGTTGCAGAGCGTCCATGGTAAAAAGTAGCAGCAATTGTGTGGAATTCGGAAAAATCCCCACTTTTTGTTGTTAAATTCATGGGAAAATTGAGAAATTTGGCCATGTGGTGAGATATTCTTGATTTAATATATGTTCTAGCAAATTCAGACCTGGAATTGGTCGAATTTTAAGTTACAGTGAAGCCATGACAGTTGGAGTGGGATTAGTAATTAAAATTCTCAATTCGTCACTTGAGTTTGGGAAAAAATTGTTCCAGAAATATCAAACCACAATGATTTTTTGTTGCAATAGGTTGACCTGGTGTTATCGGGGTGAAATTGAACAAATTTCATAGTTGCATAATCTCTGTGGTAAAAATTGGGGAAAATTTAAGCAAAAGCCCCAATTTCTACAATGGGAATCATGAGGAATTGATGCGCATAAAAATGAATGTGCGTAGGTTGGTGCACTAAAAATGCATGATGCGCAGTAAAAATCTTGTGATATGTAAAAATTGGGTGTCGTGCGGAAAAATATTGGTGTGTTGGTGTGCACGCTAAATTTTGGCAACGCACAAAAAATTATTGGTGTATTGGTGCGCGCACTAAATTTTGGCACCACACGGAAAAATGTTAATGTGCGGGTGCGCGCACTAAATTTTAGCACCACACGGAAAAATGTTAGTGTGCGGGTGCGCGCACTAAATTTATGCACCACGCGGAAAAAAGTTAGTGTGCAGGTGTGCGCACTAAATTTTGGCACCGCGCGGAAACATATTGGCGTGCTGGTGCATGCGCTAAATTTTGGCGCCGCGCGAAAAATTATTGGTGTGTGGGTGCGCGCACTAAAATTTGGCACCGCGTGGAAAAATGTTGGGGTGCGGGTGTGAGTGCTAAATTTAGCATTGTGCAATGCAGATTGAGTGATGCATGCGTAATACTGGCACGTGGTGTGCATATGCATAATAAGGTGTGCACAGTGTGCACACACATAATAATGGCATGCCTGGTGTGCATAGTATTGACAGAGAGCAGAGGAGTTTGGTTGGTGCGCGTGCAATGTGGGTATATGTTGTTGCGTGACAGTTTAGTTAATGGTGCACATAGACTATTGGTGCGTGGTGGGGGTGTACTAAAATTTGGCATGGTATAACGAGTAGATTGAAATGCGTGTGGGATATCAGCATGCAATACAAAAATTGTGCGCAATGGGTAATAGTGCAAGAACCAAAACTGGGCGCAGTGGATTTTGGCGCGCGGCACAAAAATAGTGTGCACTGGTTAATGGCGCAATTGAGAAGTGATGCATAGTGGTTATAGGTGTACGGAGCACGATTTACCTTGTGGTGTTGTGGCACATTCTAAATATTGGAGTACAGGTTGAAATCTGTGCACGCGAAGTCATTTAAAGGGTGAACAACAGCGTAAAACCAACAAATTTCCGCGACATTTTTTACTATTTGAACGTCATCTTTTTGCAGCGCGTTTTTTAGGCCCTTAACATCGTTTCTAGGTACTCGAAAACCAAAAGTATAGATTGTACTAAGGGACACTCTATCTTTTCATCTCAAATGAAAGAGCTCGGAGAGAGTTTTCTAATGGTGTAAACCGTTCGTCAAACAGAGCTTTTATGAGAAAGTTACAGCACAAACAGTGGAGGGTAAATTTTAAGACCCATCTAACTTCAAAGAGCCATAACTTTCTGCTCCAGAATCTGATTGAGGTGCAAGAGTCGTCAATGGAAATCTATTGAACCATAGAATAAATTCCCAGAGATGAATTAAATTTCTGCACATGTTAAAAGTGTTTAATATGGAAAGAAGGTACCTGTAGCATTCCAGACCAAAAATACGGATTGGCCTAGAACTTCAATAGGCTGCAACTAGCATCCCATAACCCGGAAAGAGGTGAAACTTGGAAAAAATGTCCAAAATATGTATATGAAGAAACCCAATTGAGATCCTATGAAAAATCCAATGGAGTAGGTGCAAAAATGCATAATTACAGTGCATAGTTGCGCCAAGTTGAAGTGTGAAAAAAAAATTAATGGGCAATTTTCAAATAACCATAAATTTCTGCTCAAGACTCGGAATTGAGCATGGGAGAAAGCGTTGCAAAGGTGTTGGGCAGTAGAATATAAATATCCAACCAGAAAATTGATCTGGGAATTCAATTTTCCAGGAAATTAGAAGGAATAATTCTGATATGTTATTGAACCAGAATGGTTCATATTTTTTTCATGAAATTGTTGAGTCAATTAGCCTAACAAATTTTGTTGGTTGCACATTCTTGTAGAGTTAAAAAAATTTAGTTCTTAATAGGTGAGAAGGTTGAAATTTAGTTAAAAATAAGCAGAGGTACTCAGGGAAAGAGTGTTATGACAAAAATCTTTCATAAGATGATCAAAATCCAAGACCCCAAAATATCAAGGTATGAATCTAAGTGCATCCATAAAGTCTTGGGAAGCCACTATAGGAAGTCCTCTCATGTTAGTCAAGTATTCAATGGAATCTGAGTAGAGGAATAGATCATGTAGTGAATGAATTAGTGAACACTCCAAAAGAAACCAATATACAAATTAAGAAATGCATTGGAGTCAGATCTATTATAAAAGGAATTGACTATCAGAATGATAGTAATCAGATAAAGAAAGAGGCTTATTGCATATTTAGATAAAGAGTGCATCATATCCAAGGATTAGATATGAAATTATAGATTAATGCTTCCCTTATGGTTATCAGAGTGCGTAGTGGAAGCATGGTATGAAGGGCATCAGTATGGCATGATATAAGTGGATTTTGCAAGGCATGTTGAAATCAGATTGGTCAAGACAGGGGAAAGTAATAGCCAACAAGCAAATTCAAGTGTTGATATGATCATTTAATGAAGGGATAAATCAAGTACCTCATGAAGGAAGTTGGTGTTAAATATCCAAGGTGACTTAGAAAACATGACTGGAAACATAATTGGGTCATGTAGGAGTTGGATCAGAGGAATCCAAATAATACTGAAATGTTGAAAATTAATATCAGCATAATATGTAGTGGCAAGTCCATGAACATGCTAGGATAATGGAAGTAGAAGTCCTGAGGTAGATATCAAGCTAATGGGAAAGAAAGAATATTAGTATATATTATTGATGCATTCCAAAGGTATTGAATATAGTTCCACAATAGCATGGAGATGTCAAATCCAAGAAAGACTTAAAATTGAAATGAATCTCTGTAGAGAGTCAGTAAAGAACCATGAAGAAGAAAATGGTTCTATGCATGGTTTTCAATGTAAAAGAGATGGTGCCTGAGAAGAATCCATCTCAAGTGGCATAGATCCATGAGTGACATTTCTAGGGGGTGGAAGTACCACTTGCAATTATGTTGGTAAATTAAAAGAAACATTAAGTGCTTTTAATTAATTATATGCAGCTAGGGAAGGAGGCATATGTGAATCCCTCCAGTATGATAGAAGATTGGCTATGAAAGCCAAGTTTGAGACTAGTTGGAAAGTAGTGGAGAAGGGTGGAAAAAAACTCAAATACTAAATTATTCAGTCCAGATAGAACTGAAGTAGTTCAGTCCGAAAAATAAATGGATGTTGAAGATCCAAAATCTATAATCCAACATGATGGGAATTATAATTCATCCAAGTATGAGTTGAGATAGATGGATCCAGGAAGTAAATAAAAGTTGAAGGTTAATATCAGTTTAGTATTTGGATGGAAAATCAAAGGCATCCAAGTGTTATTTATCTAGAAAGTGCTCAGATCAGAAATAACATGCACAATGGTTACAGTGAAGAGCACTTGAAGATTCAGGAATCCGAAAGAATGGAAGACTTATGGAATAAACAAGTAAATGTGATACAGGGAGAAAGAATTTGCTGAAATTACTATAGAATCAAGTATTTAATGGCTTGTTGAGGCAGCCATAAAGTGAGAATGCTTGCATGTTTGCAAGTGTTGCTGATAATGTTGTTGAATATGGAAGGAAGCAACATAAGGTTGGAATATTGAATTATAAGGCTGATAAAGAGGCATGAGAATTTCTATTGTCATCAACTAATCAGGTAACATTAAATTCGCTAATGGAAGCCATGCAGGTAAGTATTTCTCTTTTGGAAATTATGTTGCATAATTTCCAAAGGGAATTTTAGGTAAGAATTCCCCCAAATTGAATTTTATAATACGTTGTATGGTATTGTTTAAGTGCACTGATAGGATTAAGTTACCACTAGGTGTGGTAAAGGATAGAGGCATGTTATAGTTATCAAATATTTCATCTTTTTGAATGCACACATTGACATAGTAGCAGGTCATGTTAATTTGGTTATGAGGCAATAACCAAAGAAAATAAAAGATAAGAAATTGTTATAGGAATGATGCTAAGAAAGCTAGTCATGTATGAGACCAAGACATGGTTGGATATGGCATGGTATAATTCTATAAATGTTATGTGCCACAAAAATACCCAATGAGCTTCCTACCTTTAAATAAAAATTGGACTGCAACCTTTTTGCTAACACTAATAAACACCATAGAATTGAATTATTGGTGTAGTGTTCGGGTCAAAAAGGAAGGCATCCCAGTAATTGTGATGACAATGGGGAGTGTGTGGATATGTGTCAAGACATTGGCCCGATTTCTAATTTATGGATGGTGAGATACGTGACTTAGATAAAGACCATTCTGAAAATCAATGCAAAAGTGCATTGAATAAGTAGGCATTGAGAGTTGCATTCATTCCTAGTAAGTGGCAAAGTTGCACTCATACATGACGGAATTGTGTACTTAAATGCATTTTTATGAATGCATTTTGTGAGTGCATGTATATATGTTTTTGCATGGAAACAATTATACTAATGGTTGAAGTGTTGCTAACTCATGAAGTTGAGAACATTTCAGGAACTGTTAAACATTACAACAGGAAAGTTGCAAGTCAAGTAGTCACAGGAATAGTGACTACAAAAAATCTTGTGTTCAGAAAATTGAATAAATGAACTTACTGTTATTAATTATGAACATACATATGCATAGAATGATGAGTCATTCTATTTGGTTAAATTTTTTGGTAATGGTGATTAAATTTCTAGGTGCAAGAAATTCTAAGATCATTGCATAGGGTGTTGTACATGTTGAATTAGGATGTACATAAAATATTGACAATCTGTTGGTTGTATGCAATATATAATCATTGTAGGAAAAATGGTATTTAGCATGGTGCTTTCTAAAATCCATAAGGAAAAACTACATTCTATTATTCCAACAACAATGATAAATTATGAAATAGAATTTCATATTTTGGGAAAAGTCGAATTCCGTATGAAATTAATTTGATTTCTAAAATGGAATTTTTATAATGCTCTCTCATGATAATTGCATGTGTATGATGCAGATGAGATGATAATGATTAAATTTGGAACTCCTGGACCCACGGCGCTCTGAGACTTCATGTACGGCTTGTGCTAGATCCCTGGAAGGGAAGTTGAGCAGTCGATGAATTGTTGGACAATGAAGATGCATACTACCTTGGGTTGTACAAGCATGTGGGGAAGAGAGACTGTTGGTTGGAGTGCTATTAGGGTTTGGTACCTTGTCCTAGACTATGTTGATATTGATTGTGGGTCATGGTTATCTTGGGAAGACATTGCCCTGATGGATTCATAGCCCCTTCCTAGGGGTGGTATGTTGTTGAGAGTTTATCAGCAATGAGATATAAGGTTGGGTGGAACATCGTGGATATACAACCAGTTCCTGCTTCAATGAGGTTTAATTGAAGCATGTAATAAGGAACAATGAGCTAAATTGTTTCCTGAAGTAGCTCTATAGAATAGAGCAATTGACTTCCAGTTGCAGTATCAGTACGAGAATTGGTGTTGGAAAGTAGAGCACTAGATGGATAACAAGATTTCAATATCTAAAGCTTGGATATTTTAAAGAATTTGAATGGTACATGGTATATAATGCACTCAGGACAATGCATAAATAAGGGGAGGGGATTGTAATATCCCTAGTCCGAACCCCAACTGTAAACATAATGTACTTAATATGGTGTGTATTTTTATATCTTTTTGGCATGCATCTTTCATGGCATAGTGCACACATATATTGCGCAATAAATTAATGAAGTGTCCACATTCCAAGATACTGCACGCAACAAATTAAGTGTGCGCGACCTTGAGGGCAAGGAGTCTTTGTGTATATGTTGTGTTTTATAGGATGGTGAGCCAGTTATTATAAGCTAGGAGGCTTATGTTTGTATTAGGCCAGAGATCCTAGATGCTAAAGGCCAATGTGCCTATTTTTGTATATGTCTCATCATTAATATAAAATACATCATTGCGCGCAGAATGACCATGATAGAAGAGTATGGGGGACTAAAATCCACTAGTTATGGAAAGGGGGGGGGGGGAATAAAAGTTAAGGAAAAGGGATAAACTAGGGAGCTTAAGCCAAAAAAGGAATATTGTATTAATATTTCTTAAAGTATAAAGTATGCATAATTATTTTATCCTAAGTTCCAAATTTGGGGACAAGTGGGCCAAAGTAGCTCCCAACATGACAAGTGTTAAGTTGGGGACATGCATACATATTATTGGGACTTAGTTCATTTTAGGGGATTCCTTCCATCATGTAGTCATCCATTGAGCCATACCAAGAGAATTCACTCACACAGTCATTTATCCTTTGTACCTTCATGTCATTGTATCTGAACCCGTATCCATAGCCATACTTGTTTTGTGTAGCCGGTTAGATGGAGAGCTTGATTGAGGAAGCGAGTTGTCAGGACCATCGGATATTGAAGAGGTGGGTTGTCAGGCTCGTGAGAAATCTTTCTGGGTGAGAGAATTGTTGGGAATTCATTTCCGAAAGTTCTAAAATGCAACTACATGGCTCTGAGACTTCATGTTTGGATTGTTGTTGAATCCTGGAAAGGAAGTGGGGCAGTCGAAGGACTGTTGAGAAAAGAAGGGGCACACTTCCTGGGGTGGAATAGGCATGTGGGGAATGAGGGATTTTAGGCTATTAGTTTGAGTTGGCACCTGTGACGGAGTTCGTCCTGTTTTCCATGAACCATTAGCCTGGTTAGGAATCCCTTTACCCAGGTGGAGTTTAGTCCTAGCTCCGGGGTGACCCACTGCTGAGAGTAATGAGAAACGTGGTCTAAGGTTGGGAGGTTCGTGGAAGGTCTACATGCAGTTGGTGATATTCTTACCAAGATAAGCGTCAATTGTGTGATAAATTTACATGTTGCATTATTATTTATGTGTTTATGTTTATGGGTTTATCCTATGTGTGGTTACAAGTGTCTGTATATTTATGGGTATTTCCTATATATGTTGCATGTATATGTTTATTATTATTTCAGCATGAATCTGTGCATTTACAAATGTATTTTTATGTTTACGTTTCATATATATATCTCCACAAGAGTTTTGTGTGTATATATTTTAATTATATGTAGTTCACAACAATTATGTGGCATAGCTCAATTGGATGTTGGCCATGTTACAGTATGTTCCACAGAGAGAAAAAAATCGTTCTCACGTGTATGATTCCTCGGCATGGATGGATGGGAATTTTATAATAACCCTCTCACCACAAACCCCACCTTGAACTTCTGTATGCTACCATCAGCAACATGCTTGATCTTGTAGAGCCACCTAAAAATCACAACTGACTTCCCCTCCAGTCTCATAACTTTGTCCCAAACATCATTCATCATAATAGATGTGTACAAATCTACCATGGCATCCCACCATACCTGTTGTTTTGTTTCTCCCTCAAAAATAAAATGCTCAACATCAATGATTATACTCATAAGCATCATATATTTCAAAACATTTCTCGGAGGTTTGCGCTCTCTGACTACACTCCTAGGAGTATCACCAACATCCCTCAATGTTTGTAATACCAATGTTTGTAATAGCCACTTGGGTCTCCTATAAGAACTAGAAGGTGATAAATCATCCTTCCCACCTGAAGTTTGAATCTTTGTTGAGGTTTTCTCATCCTTCAGGACATGCTCCTCCTCATCCTATGTCATTGTTGATGACTCCTGAGATATCCTAGATGTAAAGTTCTCCTCGAACTTAACATCTTTTTTCACAACTATCTTCCTCTGGGATAGAACGAATATCATGCAAGCCTTTGAGGTTTCACTATACCCCAAAAATATACCATTGTGTCCTAAAGGCTCTAGCTTCATCATCATCTCCATATGCACCTGGATGTAGAATAAACAACCAAATATTATCAACTGTCCTATATGTGGCTTCACCCCTAAGAATTCCTCCTCTGGAGTCATATCCAGCAATATCTCGTGAGGACTCTTGTTTTTCACATACATTGTCATGTTACATCTTTCTTCCAAAAGAAACATATGCAACTCTTGGTCATGTATCATAGCCCTGGCAGAACCGATGATGGACCAATTATTTCTCTATGCAACCCCATTTTGTTGAGGGTTGTATGATATTTCCATCTCCCTCTTGATCCCTTCTTCCTTGCATAAATCCTTGAATTCATTGGAGGTTTACTCTCCCCCATTATCCAACCTCAAGACCTTGATATTATTCCTTGTCAGGTTCTCCACCTCAACTCTAAACTCCTAAAATGAACTAAATACATCATGCTTTCTCTTCCTAAATAAGATCCAAGTTTTCCTGGAAAATTCAGCAATGAATTTCACACAGTGTGATGATCCCTGCATTGATGATACTATAATCGACCCACTCACATCTAAATGTATAATATCCAAGATCCCCTTGGACCTACTCTCATTTCTTGGAAAGGAGTCCTTAGCATTCTTGCTAACTGCACACTCTTTGCACACTCCTTGCTACTCAATATTGAACTCTGGAAGACCTGTAACAATCCCCCTCATAATTGAAAATTCCTTGTAGTGTAAGTATCCCAACTTCTTTCTCCATAGCTCACATAGGATCTCACTATCATATACCAAATCCTAAATAGGATTTCCCTACAACCTGCATAAAGTGACCTCTCTAACCCCAATGACCATTGTTGTGGCTAATATAGATTTCTATGGACATATGAGTACTTTCCCTCTCTAAAAAGTAACATAAAAAAACATGTCCTTCATAGTTGAGCCTAAGAGAAAATTCCTCTTTAGTCCTGGTATGTAAACCAAGTCCTGGGCACCCAACAAACCACCTAACTCAATATGGAACTTAATTGTTCCCTCTCCCTTCAATGCATTCTTGGAATCATCACCAAGCTACACATGAACATATGAGTCCCTCTCCATATGGATGCTAAATAGATCTTGTTCTTCTGTCATATTATGAGATGTACCATTGTTTAAGAACCACGCCGTCATGGTAGTTGTGTTGGTAGAAAGGAAAGAAACTAGTGGGCAATCCTTCTTAAAATTTATTGCAAACTCATCTAGTTGTGTCTCTGTTGATGTTGTGTTCTGCATCTTTCATTTTCCCTTCTTCTTCTACAAACATTGAGATGCATAATTTTCATTCTTATGACATGAGAAGCACTTGATTTTACTCAAGTTATTCTTCTTCCTTGGCTTCAATGATCCTCCATCATTTTTACCCTTCTTGCTAGAACTCTTTCCTTTTCCCTTCTTTGTCTTACCGAAAAGAGATAAGTTATCATAATTTCTTCCCTGCTTTCTTCTCTTAGAATCCTCTCGAATCTCTTCCTAGATGCAATCATCCCAAAACCTCTTCCAATTGAGAGATGTTCTCGAGCGTAGACTCCCTTGACAAATGGTTCCCATGACCTAGGAAGACCATTCAATGTCAAATTCATGAGCTCTATCCCCTTCGTTTTCTCCCCTATGGATGCAATTTGATCACATACCTAAGTGATCCTCATGAAATAGTTGATACCATTGTCAGATATAGAAATATACATAGATCTAAGTTCATTTCTTAAGACCATCTTCCTATTCATTTTAGTGCTCTGGAATAAACCTACCAAGGAATCAAACATCTCTTTGGTCATATTCTTCTTAGATAAGTGAGGAATTAGATTATCCTTCATGAAATCCAAGATAAACCTCTCAAATTTGATCTCCTTCTTCTCATGAGCTTCCAAATCTATCGTATTTGTTGGTGGAATGAGCATTGTTTCCAGAAACTCCTAAAGATCACTCTCCTTCAATGCCAAAGTTACTCTTGATTTCCAAGATAGGAAGGTGGATGCTCCATCCAATCTATCTTCAACTATTGGACTTGTTGATCCCATACCTTAGACCCAATAAACTTCCTTGGAAATAACCTACTGTTGAAACTACCCTTGTACTGACCTATATGACCCTTATACACATGTCACCACTGAAACCTGCTTATGTATGTGAATTTCCTTACTGAAAATTATGTATGTACGTGTTGAGGCATCCTAAATCCCTTTAACTCAACAACAAGAACCAAACCCGCCACCGAGGCCCAATTAGAATCTACAACATTTGATAGTGAAATGGTTCTCTAGATCTTGCGATTCGGTCAATTAATCGATGGGATTTATGTTTTCTTGTGAAGGTTTCTCCTTATGTTCAGACGTTCTCTTTTATGTATTTTCTCTTATTGGTTGGACCGCTACAAGAAAAAAGACGGTATAAACCAACTAGGTGATAAAGTGGGAACAAACTTAACTATTGGAGAAGAGGTTGAGCTTGGGATAACCCTTTCACTCTAGCATGCAGACAATGATCGTCTACCACAAGCCTAGTACTAATACATTAACTGTGCGAGTATTCAATTACTGACCGAGACACTATTTATCAGAATAAAACATGCATGCAATAAACGATGGCAAGTAAAATAATTTACTTAACTCTAATCATCAATCACATAATAACACAACGATTTATATTCATCATTAAATAAAAGAACTGTAAAACATTGAATCAGACAACTTATCAACAGATTTAATATCTCTTACCCATTACAACATCCATTCATGAGACGAAATAAGAAACAATTATTCTCCACATCCAATCATACATGCTTTTGATGAAAAAAACACAACTTGTCTCAGCTCCTAAACATGACTTCTCAATTAAAGGCAGATCTGAAATAAGTCTTTACAAAATTAAAAAATGAGGATATTTGCAACAACCATCGACCTTTTCTAATAGGTCAATCCTCCTATTTGTAACATAATATTAACTAAAAATAACTATTAAAGTGCAAATAAGTAAAACAAAACTTGCCACATGGCGCTTTCTTCTATCATTTTTTCTAAGAGTCATCTCAAGATATCACTTAAGTGGGTGACTCTTCTCATACTCTGACCACTTGATGAATAGATCCTCACAGGTGTTTGCATATAGGAATCTATGATGTAGGACTCCTTCAATTCTCTCCTTAGGTACAATGTGGATATGTGGTGTCTTGGTATTATTTCACCAAGTGGCGCAAATGTCCCAATACTTTCAAAGTAGCAGCCAACTCCTCTTCATCCCTTTTTTTCTCTGTCCAGGGTAGCATCTGTGATTTCCATCCCTGCACTGATAAGTTCGAATGTTTTGGCATGATCTATGTTGATCATATTTTCCTCCGTGGTGACAAGGATGGAGCGATCTAGAGTGATCCTCCTTTTCTTGGTGGTCCTCGAGAATTTGAGTACCGATTGAAATTGAGGCATAGAGGGTAGGCTCGGTACTTATTTGATTATCGGTTGTTGAGACGTCGATCTCTTGTTGTGGCGCTTCTCCCTTTTGTTCAACCATCTCTAGCTCATCCTTTGGACTATCGACTTGGGTATCTGGTTCATTAGGCAGCTCAGTGTCTAAGACACTCTCAATTTCCTGTTCATTCTATGGAAGACCTTAAATTTGAGCATCGGGAGATGGGGAAGATGTCTTCTCTGGTTCATTTTCCTCTACGATCTGTACGGGGATCACCAGGGATACCTCTGGGCTCTCTTCATCATCATAGATGTTTATCAATTCTCTTATGGGTTTTGGCAAACTTTCTCTCCCTTATGTTTCGACTGTCTCTGGCTGAGTCGAAACACATGTCCGTGATCTGGTCGGTGGCGTTGTGAATTCAAGGTCGTCTGACCCAACAAGTTCATCAATGTCCATTAATTCAGCGCTGCTTGGGCCCGTCTGGCTTCCATCTGGGTTATTGGCAGGAGACCCTGTCATTCTTGTGAGGTCTGGGTCATCTTGCAGCTAATCAATTGTTTGGTGCACCTATTATATCATGAGAAAACCCCTCTATGCATGTCCTAAGTCATAGGGAAACCTTTGTCTTGCATCGGGGCTACCAGAGGGGGATTATGTTTCTTCTTCCACTATCATGGCTTCCCTGGCCCTAATGGCCTCTTGAGACAATTGTTCTAAGGTTGTTGCATGTTCATCCAGGATCATGGCTCTAAACCTGGTCATTTTGGGGTCAGTCATCCTTGCCACCACCTCATCCCAATATTGGGCATTTTCTATGAAGACTTCATCCTAGAATTTGTCATGGGTGTATGGCCAGCAAGACAAAACTTGAGAGGCGTGTTTCAAGACCAGACCCTTGGGGTCATGCTTGTGGAATTGACTGGTCTGGAATCTAAACTCCAATTGGCTCAACCCTTCTTGCTTGGCTTGAGCAGTGTCCTTCACCAAGTAGAAGCCTACATGGAATCCATAAGGTATAAACGCCTGCTTTTTATCCTTGACTAGGGTGGCGTTACAACCTTGTAGGATGGTCTGGAAGCATATCTCTCCCACTACAAGCTACTCAGGGACATGCGCTAGCAGGAGATGAGGTGCTCTGGTGGCCCCGAACACCTTGATGTAGGTATCGTGCTCATCCAGGTACCAATGGCCAACCTTTGATATCATATTTTTGGCCGCTTCCATTAGTCTCAAGCATTATTTCTTGAAAAGAATAAAATAAATATGTGAATGAATTCATCGTAGATGACGGAGTAAGATTTTTTGTACCTATTTTCCCATAAGATGTTGAAATATACATGGATCGAGAGTTTTGTGACGTGCCAGCTCAGGTTCATGCCTGCGAAAATGTTTCTGGAACACATGACATCAAGTAAATATGAAGCCATGTAGAAAGCTAGTGTCTATCCTTCCTACAATGTATGATCCTGTTGTATCCAGATGCTCAGCTACTTGGAAATGATGGCTCCCCAGTTGAATCCACCCTCGAAAATGGCCACTGTGTAAGCTAGAGGCATCCATGCCTCTGAAAATATGGAGTAGTCTTTCTCCCCATAAAATCGACAGATTAGATCCATCAGGTAGATGTATGGATCCCTTAAGTTGGTAGTCTGGTACCAGACGGTGCTCTGGTTGGTGTATTTCTTATCTTCCCTCCACTATGAGGCCATCACCCGGTTGGTGTCGTGGCCCTCGTAGAATTTTACGACGAAATCGGTGTTTATTCACTCCTCTGGGTCTCTAAGATTGTAATACTTATGGACCTCCACCGGAAGGAACACTCCGACACACCCACCATTGTCGTCATTGATCAAACATTTTTGTGTGTCTGTGTGGTCAATGAGCCACTTCAGGAGTTCGACACAGGGAAAAACATGGGTTCTGCTAGCCACCATATGCAATTATGACTATCGAGAGTTCGGGAACACTTTGTCGTCAAGTGCTCTGACATCAGGATCACTGTGTGGGATGTATTCTAGGTATTCCTCCCAGCTGATTTTCTTAAAGAGTTCTCCCCAATGCGGGAGTGCCATCTTGGATTGTGTATTGATCGGAGTCGAGGTTTTTCATTAAGTCATTCAGTTTAAAACATACCTTAAATTTCCGATGCCAAAAAGTATCTAGGATCGGCAATCGGCAATACCCATCACATGTTTCTCTATGGATTAGCTTCCTCAAAAAAGTCTCGATGTTGAAGTGCATCGGGGATCGACGATCGGGGAAATTATTTAGCATGGTCACAAAGTCCATCGCGATCCTCTTAGGTATTTCTTGATTCCAATAGGTGCATCAGGTATCGGCTATAGGGGATATCTTTTCCTTCTTGATTAAAAACTATTTCCCTCATTTTTTACGGATGTCGAAGAGGATTTGGCTATTGACAATATTTTTTTATAAAACATTTGCGCAAACAAAAAATTTTTTTTACCGATGTTGATGAATATCAGTGCTCAACGACCGAGATTTCCTGAGTGGTTTTTTACCATTTTGAATTCCTTCCGATGTCGAATCTGAGTGTGTCGGGAGAAGTGTTTTGGCCTTTTTCTTCTTTCTTCAAGTGTTAAGGCTTTTTCAAGTCATGGGGTTTCAAAGGTTCGAAAATAGTCTAAAACACTGATGAGAGTCATGATAATAAGAAAAAGAAAAAATAGTTTCACAGAAAATGAAATTGAATCAGACAGTGAAAAGATCAAGTGGTACCCAAAAAGTAGAAAATTGACATAGGATTTTTAGGGTGTGTTGAGTGCTCAACAAATGGTGACTTATTGGGAGAAAGCAAAATATATGTTCCTTCCTTGGGCTCGGCTGATGAAAAAGATGGTTAAGAACTTAACTGGTTTCATCAAAGCTTCTTTTACCCTTGCATTTGGAATCTCCCCAGTTGATGCATCTGGGCCTGCCTGTGAGGTTTTTTCAACCTTTTATTCCGCCTTCTTTTCTTGTAACACTGACTCATGCCCCCGTTGAAAATATTTTAGTAAAGCATTCACTGGCACTAGGCATTTTAGTTACCCTTATTCATTTTCTACAGTATTGCTCTGCTACCAGCTAGCATCCATAGCCTCGACGGAGTCACTCCGACGTCACAGACCTTTCTTCATTGCCAATGAGCGTCCATAGCCTCAGCGGAGATGTCTGCATACCCTCTCCTACTGTGCGCTCATTTGATATAGTTGATTTTTATTTTGGAAGAATGCCCTGAGCGAGTGGGAGAGGAGGACGTCTATTATTTGAAAAAAATGACACTGTTAAGGTGAAATTTTTCCAGCTCTGTCTCTGAGGTACATGTATTCCTTTCCAACTTACCATCTTTTCCTCAAGGTTTTACCAGACCACAGGGCAAACACTTCTACATTTCTCCAAAGTTGTTCATCTGTGCAAGTTAGATAGAAAACCCATCAAAACAACCACGGGTTCCCCAACGTTTCTTGTGTTGTATGTGGATGATGATTTGGGAACAGATTTCGCCATGTCGCATGATTAGAGGTCAACCATTTTTTTTCTAAACATAATATTCAAAAGCGCAAAAGTACAATAGGAAAAGATGAAACAAAAAAAATGTGTTTCAATCAAAATAAACATCGTAAAACCATAAACACAATTTTTTTTTCTTTTTAAATGAAAGTATTGTTTTAGGGCTTGGCCATTCACCGGGATGCCGTCAGGTTCCCCCCTCATATTCTACAGTCAATAGGTTCCTACCCCAATCTTCTCGGCCACCTGGAAAGGTCTGAGCCATAGATTCTGAAACTTAGAATGTTTTCCTTTAGGCTCATTTTCTCTATCCCACTTCAGGACTAAGTCTCCTACCTCAAAATTCTTCTCTTTAGCCTTATGCTTATAAAACTATATTTTAACTATATGCTGGTGAGATATGAACTTTGATTTATCTTTCACCCATTCTTTTTCTAGCATGAGCAGGGTGCCAATTCTTTGTTGTATGACTGACGAGGGATGCTCTCTGAAATACTGAGCAAGTTGAAGAGATGGAAGATATATCTCATTCGGGATAATGGATTCTTGTCCGTATACTAGAAAATATAGGGAATTCCCTATAGCTTCCTCGGGTGTAAATCTATCTACCCATAAATCATTATGGAGTAGATTTCCAATTCCTCTTAATGTCTACAACTGTTTTTTTCAATATCCTCACTAGGTTCTTATTAGTTGATTCCGCCACTTTGTTTCCCTATGGATAATAATTTGCAGAGTATCTAATTATGATCCCTTTTTCTAGAGAAAACTCTGTTAATAGGGTGGAAGAAAAGTAAGTTTCATTATCAAAAAAAAGGACAGAAGGGACATTGAACCTTGTGATTAGTTTTTTTCTATGAATTGTATTACCACCTTCTCGTTTACATGAGTCAGAGGGATGGCCTCTTCCCATTTCATGAAATAATCAGTGGCAGTAAGTATGTACTTATGTTGTTTTGGAGAACTTGGTGTAATTTATCATATGATATCTAACCCCCATTGCTCAAAAGGCCTAGAAACGGCCACCGTTTAGAGTGGGACAACTGCTCTCTTCTCCCTCCCAATGCTTATTTGACAAGTTTTACAATTTCTAGCGTATGTGTGAGTGTCTTTGAAAAAAGTGGGCCAACAATAGCCAGCCCTCAGTATCTTATGAGTTGTGGTGTTTCCTGCAAAATGTCCACCAGCAGGGCCATCATGGAGATCCTTCAGAACTTTGTCTGCATATTCACGTTCGAGACATCTTAAAAGTACCCCATCATAATTAACACGGAAGAGCACTGAATTTATGAGGTAATATTGTGCGGATTTTAATATGAGGGCTCTCCTTTCCCTAGCGTTTAGGTTTTATGGGCACGTCCAATGATGCAGGAGATAAGTCAATTTCTCATACCAAGACTCTTGCCCTGGGCAAATGTATGAAGCTTCACCACACCATAATTCCATTTCATTCTCCCATCTGGGGTATTCATTTACTTGGTCCTGAGCTCCAGATTCTAGTTTGCATAACCCTTATCCCTTAACCAATTTAGTAGGTTTTATATCTAGGTCAAATTCTTGGAATACTTCCATCCACTTTCCTCTTCTTTCCCCCATCTCTTGTTGAGTAAATAGGTATCAGATTGCAGGGTGAGGCACAATGACTTTGGTATGGTTCTTGAGGATGTAATATCTGAAATGTTTTACTTCCTTGTAAACCGCATAAGACTGCTTGTTTATAGCAGGATAATTTAGTTCGGCACCTTGGATAATAGTTCTCATGAATGACACCAGGGCCTCATTGTTTCCATCATCCTTCTGAGTTAATATTGTGGCTAACGATTGGTCGGAGGCGAAAGTATAGAGGAATAAATATTTGTTGAAATTAGGGCTTTGCAACACTCGGGCTTGAGATATTGCATTTTTAATATTGTTGAAATACTTCTTTCATTCGGAATCCCATTTAAACTCAGCATCTTTATGAATCATTTTTTGTAGGGGTTTGAAATTTTCCACAAAATCAGGGGTGAATTTCCTTACAAAGTTGATTTTCTCGAAAAATGATTACATAGCCTTTTTGTTGTGACGTAAAGGAAGCTAATCTATAGCTTTAATTCTTTATGGATATATGTGAATGTCTACTTCATATATAATGTGGACTAACAACTTACCTTCTTTGACACCGAAAAAAAAATTCTTAGAGTTTAAGGATATACTGTATTTCCTACACCTTTCAAAAATCTAGGTTAAATATTGAATATGATCTTCTCTGTTCTTTGAATACACAGTCATGTCATCCAAGTATACTACTACACACTTGTTGATTAGTCCCTGAAATGATACTTCCATGGCCCTCTGGAAGGTTTCCCCTGCATTGATTAACCCAAAGGGAATGCATTTATAAGCGAAGGTTCCCCACTTGGTTTGGAAGCTAGTTTTCAAGTGGTCTTCTTCTGAAACTAGGACCTAGTTATAACCTGAGAAACCGTCCAGTAAGGAGAAAATATTAGAGCCAGATACAGTCTCCAGGAGCTGCTCCATTGGTGGGACTGGGTAGTTGTCCTTTTCTGAAGCTCTGTTGAGATTTATGAAATATACACATAGGCAGATTTCCCCAGACATTTTCCTTACAAGAACCAAGTTTTCTACCAAGGCAGAGTCTCTAACCTGAAAGATAATTTTGGCATCTAACAGTTTCCTTAACTCCTGACACATGAGGGGCTCCAAGGATGGGTGGTATTTTCGAAGCTTCTGTTGGAAGGGTTTTACTTCAGGCTTTAAATGGATAGTGTGTTGAATGAGATGGGTATCATAAGTTTTTAGATCTCGGTAGGACCATGCAAAGATGTCTTGATATTATCTGAAAATTTTGAGACAGGCCTTCCTTTCCTCTTTAGATATTGTCTTGGGAACTGATGGTTTGTAGAATAGCTCCACAACGAAGCGGGAGGCTTCATAATATTCTAGAGGTGATAGCCTTGAAGCAGCGGTGGCCAGAGAATCAGCAAGAATGTTATTTTCTCTGGGGATCGTTGTAATGTTGAAAGCTTCGAAATGCTCTATTAGCATGTGCACTTCCTCTTGGTAATTCTTCAGGTGTGGGGAGTTGCAATGTATAGTATTCCTTTCTTGTATAATGATAATTTCAAAATCTCCTAAAATGTTTAATTATTTAGCGTTCAAGTCCATGGATTTCTTTAGCCCTTGTACCAAAGCTTCATATTCGACGGTATTTTTTGTGCATTCGAACTCTAATCTACCGGACAGGAAATGTCATTTACCTTTTGGATCAATGAGGATGAAACCTGCCTCGAACCCTTCTTGAAACTTAGAGCCATCAAAGTATAAGGTCCAAACTAGTGGGAAAAACCTATCAGCTTCCTCTTTCTTATCACTTCCCTCTTCCTTTCCTGTTTGTTCCGTGATTTCCAATGCAGGTTCTTGACAGCAGAGGGTTTCCTCCACCGTCGTTGGCCGTTTCTCCTGAAAAATCATTTTAGACTTTTGGGTAAGGGGGACATCAAATGAGAGGGGGGAGAAATTCCTGAAATTGGAGTCATAGGAATAATTGTCTAGCACAGGGAATTCAGTCGATGAGGGTGCATTTAGGGTTTCTAATTCAGTGACCATGTGTTTTAGATATCTTTCCCTGTTGATCCTAATCATGTTTGCATTCCCTTTTAATGGCAGCCAAAGGTGAGCCCAATCTGTACTAAAGTATATGTTTAACTTCTCAGACCAATCTCTACTCAATATCAATCCATAAGCTTTTGGGATATCTACTACAATGATATCAATTACTTGCACAAATTTAGGGTGTGTCGCTATTTGATCATAACATATTTGAGTTCTCTCATGACCTTCACCTAGGTTTTGTCTAACTGTATCACATGTTTATCACTTTTGAGAGGTATTGCGTTTAATTTTTTTCAAATAGACAAAGGCATAACATTATAAGATGCTCCTGAGTCGACCAAACAATTATGGAGGTTTATGTTGAATACTTCAAACGTTAAAAGGAACGGTGGGACAAAAGGTTTTACCTTCATATCTTCAGAGCAGGTGTTCACAGTTGGTTTATTCCTTGGGTCTGTGGTAGTTAGAATTCCCCCTTGGTCAGTGCTCATTGTGGGATTTTCTACTAACTTCAAATGTTGTAACAGAAAGTCTTTTTGTTGAGGGATTCTACATATGTCCATAACTGATATATTAGCCTTCAAATTCTTCAAATCTTCTACTATGTTGTAATCTAGCTTGGGTGATTCTCATGTATGGATGTTTATAGGATTTCTTCGGGGAGAAAAAGGTTCTTTCGGGTGATCGAGAGCTGGTTTCCCTCCCAAAATTTGGGTCATAGTAAGGTTGTTTTAGGAAGGTTGACCCCTACTTCATGTTTGCACAACCAAGACTTCTATGGGTGGTTCTTGAACCTCAAACATCTCATCAAAAGGCATAGGCAAGTCAGGATCCCATATCAACATGGTTGTTTCTTATGGTGGAGAAATTTCTTCCTGATCGAAAATACTCATACTTAAGTAGATTGATTGTTCGGTCAGGGAGAGTTCATCTAGAAACTGGTTTTCCATCAAATTCATGGCATGCACCCATTGAGGGCAATCTCTTTGAGAGTGATTCTCTTGATGGTAGGTACAGAAAGAGTTAGATGTTGCATTCCCCAGATCGATGTCTAAGTTGGCTGGGAGGGGGTTCAATTGCTTTGAAAGGTGGGTTCCTTTTAAATAAAGTCTTATAGGGCCTCTGGCCTTGGTTTCCCTCCCCTGCACTTCTCTTCATGTCTATGATTTCATTTGATAGTTTTGTTACCATGCATTTTAGGTCCTCTATGTCCCCACTTCCCTTTTCAGGAGCTTTCTGTTTGTTTCCCTGGGCTCTAGTCAACAAGAGTTCTATCCTAGGAGGGGGTTGAACTTATTTCTTAACTAACAAGACCTGTCCTTCTTTGCATCCTTTCATTTGGAAATCTATCGTTTTGCATTCTTCAAAATTCTCATCCATGGTTGGTTTGGCATCCCTTTTTACAAACATGGAAATAGAAGTTGGGAGAGCATTAGCGTAAACTTCGATTTGCAATTCCTGAGTAGGTTTATCTTTGGGCTGGAATTTGTTTAATATGGTGGTAAATCTTTGATTGAAGTCTTTAACCCTTTCCTTTTAACTCATGGTGGCAGAGAACAACTCAGTCATCAAAGATCTTGTAGTAGTTTCTTTTGCAAATTTATCTAGAAAATCATTTTGAGACTTCATCCAACTAGTTATGGATCCTACAGGTAAGTTAAAATACCACATGGAATCTGAATTCTTGAAAGTTTAGGGGAACAGCCTGCAAAATACATCTTCATTTTGGAAATTCATCAGTCTGATAGCTTGTATGAATTTCTTGATGTGGTCTTCAGGGAATCCTGAAGTTTCAGGGTCAAATTTAGGGAGTAACTTCTTTGGATGTTGAGGAAGGTTATGTACTCGGCCAGGGATGGCCAAAGAATCTTTGGCCAACCAAGGTTGATTATTTTGAGGTGGATTTCCCCTTTCTTCATCATGGTCATGATTATCTTCCATGTCTTCAGATCTTGAGTTAAACCCTTCTTCTTCCAAAAAATCGACGGGCTCGGAGAAGTTGTCGGTTGGTGTTTCAGAGATTAGATTAAGAGGATGTTCGATTTTAGTGAGAGAAAAATTTATCAAGTCTTCTATTGTGTGCACAAAAACCTGGTCGGGGGACTCGACAACCGGTCTACTTATTTGTTTTCTTCGAGGAAGCAACGGGGCTATGGGAAATGAACCGATCTGTCGGGTGTAAGCTCTTGTGATTCTTCTGAATTGTTTCAATTCCTCATGAGGAAGAGCGTAAGGTATATCAGGGAACAGATGTTCTTCCTCGTGTTGGGGTGAGTTACGCGTTTCAGGAGTACTTATTGTGTGTGGGTTGTCTTGGGAATGAATATCCATGGATGTGGATTGTTTTGAATCTATAGGTTGTCTAAAATATTATGTGAAATATATATTCAGCCATTTATTCTACAGACCCTCTTTCTAACACCAATTCTGTTGAGGGGTCCTAAATCCATTTAACACAACAGAAGGAACCAAACTTGCCACCGAGGCCCAATTAGACTCTACAGTGTTTGATAGTGAAATGGTTCTCCAGATCTTGCGATCCGGCCAATTAATCGATGGGATTTACGTTTTCTTCTGAAGGTTTATCCTTCTGTTCGAACGTTCTCTTTTTTGTATTTTCTCTTATAGGTGGGACCTCTACAAGAAAAAAGACGGTATAAACCAACTAGGTGATAAAGTGGGAACAAACTTAACTATTGGAGAAGAGGTTGAGCTTGGGATAACCCTTTCACTCGAGCATGCAGACAATGATCGTCTACCACAAGCCTAGTACTAATACATTAACCGTACGGGTATTCAATTACTGACTGAGACATGATTTATCATAAGAAAACATGCATGCAATAAACGATGGCAAGTAAAATAATTTACTTAACTCTAATCATCAATAACATAATAACACAATGATTTATCTTCATCATTAAAGAAAAGAACTGTAAAACATTCAATCAAATAACTTATCAACAGATTTAGTAGCTCTTACTCATTACAGCATCCATTCATGAGATGAAATAAGAAAAAATTCTTCTCCACATCCAATCATACATGCTTTTGATGAAAAAAACACAACTTGTCTCAGGTCCTAAACAGGACTTCTCAATTAAAGGCAGCTCTGAAATAGTTCTTTACAAAACCAAAAAATGAGGGCCTTTGCAACAACCATCGACCTTTTCTAATAGTTCGATCCTCTTATTTATAACATACTATTAACTAAAAATAACTATTAAAGTGAAAATAAGTAAAACAAAACTTGCCACATGCCACTTTCTTCTATCAGTTTTTCTAAGAGTCATCTCAGGATATCACTTAAGTGGGTGACTCTTCTTGTACTCTGACCACTTGATGAATAGATCCTCGCAGGTGTTGGCATACAGGAATTTATGTTGTAGGCCTCCTTGAATTTTCTCCTTAGGTACACCGTGGCCTGTATGGTGTCTTCGTAATATTTCTCCAAGTGGTGCAAATGTTCCAATTATTTCAAAGCAACATCCATATCCTCTTCATCTCTTTTTCCTCTGTCCAGGGTGGCATCTGTGATTTCCATCCCTTTGTTGATAAGTTCGGACGTTTTGGCATGCTCTGTTTTGATCAAATTTTCCTCTGTGGTGATGAGGATGGAGCAATCTAGAGTGATCCTTCTTTTCTTGGTGGTCCTCTGCATAATAGCCTTCCTTTTCCGGTCATAAGAGATGGCATGTATGTCAGTGACTTCATCCAGGGCTCGATGATTTGTTGATCTCCCCAAGTGAGTATATTTCCTAGGCTCCCGATGGTATATATTTGTTCAAGACTGGGTTCTTTAACTTCTTCCCTATGTTATGGAGGCTCGTCTTTTGTTTTTCGCTCATCGGTAATTTGAGTACCGATTGAAATTGAGGTGTCAAGGGTAGGCTCAGTACTTACTTGATTATCAGTCATTGAGATGTTGATCTCTTGTCGTGGCGCTTCTCCCTTTTGTTCGACCGTCTCTAGCTCATCCTTTGGACTATCGTCTTGGGTCTCTGGTGCATTGGGTAGCTCAATTTCTAAGACACTCTCAATTTCTTGTTCATTCTGTGGAAGACCCTAAATTTGAGCATCGGGAGCTGGGGAAGATCTCTTCTCTGGCTCCTTTTCCACTACGATCCGTACGGGGGTCCCCAGTGATATCGCTAGGCTCTCTTCGTCATCATAGATGTTTATCAATTTGCTCAGGGGGTTTGGCACACTTGCTCTCCCTAATGTTCCAACTATCTCTGGTTGAGTCGAAACACCTGTCGGTGATCCGACCGGTGGCATTGTGAATTCAAGGTTATCTAACCTGGCGAGTTCATCAATGTACATTAATTCAGGGTCACTTGAGCCCATCTGTCTTCTATATGGGTTATTGGTAGGAGACCCTATCATTCTTGTGAGGTCTGGGTCATCTTGCAGTTGATCAATTATTCGCTACACCTATTCTATCATGAGAAACTGCCTCTCTCGCAAGTCTTGAGTCATAGGGAAACCTTTGTCTTGCGTCGGGGCTACCAAGGGTGATTCTGCTTCTTTTGCTGCTATCATGGCTTCCTTGGCCCTGAGGGCCTCTTGAGCCGATTTATCTAAGGTTGTCACCTGTTCATCTAAGAACATGGCTCTGAACCTGGTCATTTTGGGGTTGGCCATCCTTACCACCACCTCGTCCCAATCTTGGGCATTTTCTGTGAAGATTTCATCCTCAAATTTTTCATGGGTGTATGGCCAACAAGATGACACTTGAGAGGCATGTTTCGAGACTATACCCTTGGGGTCGTGCTTGTGGAATCGATCATTCTGGAATCTGAACTCCAATTGGATTATCCCTTATTGCTTGGCTTGAGTGCTGTCCTTCACCAATTAGAAGCCTACATGGAATCCATAAGGTATGAACGCCCACTTTTTATCCTTGACTAGGGTGGCATTGCATCCTTGTAGGATCGTTTGGTAGCATATCTCTCCCACTACAAGTCAGTCAGGGACATGCACTGGCARGAGATGAGGTGCTATGGTGGCCCTGAACACCCTGATGTGGGTATCACGCTCCTCCAGGTACTAGTGGTYGACCTTTGATATCATCTTWTTGGCTGCATYAGATAGTCTCGGGCATTCTTTCTTGAAAAGAATAAAAAAAATACGTGCGATGAATTCATCGCATATGAGGGAGTAAGATTTTKTGTACCTCTTTTCCCATAAGATKTTGAAATATRTGTGGACCAGGAGTTCTACGAYGTGCTAGCTCAGGTTCATGCCTGCGAAAATGTTTCTGGCACACATGACATCAAGTAAATATGAAGCCATGTAGAAAGATGGTGTCTCTCCTTCCTTTGGCATCTGATCTTATTGTATGCAGATGCTCAGCTTCTTGGAAATGATGGCTCCCTAGTTGAATCCACTCCTAGAAATGGCCACTGTATAATCTAGAGGCATCCATGCCTTTGAAAATCTGGAGCAGTATTTCTCCCCATACAATCGGCATATTAGATCCTTCAGGTAGATGTATGTCTCCCTTAAGTTGGCAGTCTGGTATCATTCGGTGCTCGGGTTGGTGTATTTCTTATATTCACTCCACCATGAGGCCATTACCCGGCTGGTGTCATGGCGCTCATAGAATTTTACAATGAAACTAGTGTTTAGTGGCTCCTTAGGGTCTCTAAGATATTAATACTTCTGGACCTCCACCGGAAGGAACACTCCGACTCACCCGCCATTGTTTTCATTGATCAAACATTTTTGTGTGTCTGTGTGGTCAATGAGCCACTTTAGGAGTTCGACACAGGGAAAAACAAGGGTTGTGTTAGCCACCACATACAGTTATGACCATAGGATGTTCGGGAACACTTCATTGTCGAGTGCTCTAACATTAGGATCACTATGTGGGATGTATTCGGGTTATTCCTCCCCGCTTATTTTCTTAAAGAGTTCTCCCCAATGTGGGAGTATCGTCTTGGAACCTGTGCTTGCCTCTATATCTCCAAAGGTTGGAGGCTGAATGAAATCTTTATTTGTCGATGTTTTGATGTCCGTCTTTGGTTTTTGCATGAATTCTAATTGTCTCGTGACCCCTGGAAAGGAGCCTTCACCTAATTTTGGTTCTTTCATCTTCGTTGCCCTCATCGATCGTCTAGTGGTCACTTTCTTGGAGGCATTGTTTTTTGCAACCAAAATAAATCTTTAGAGACTGTGTACAGAGTGACACTGGATAAAAAATATATATAAAGGGTAAACATGTAAAATCACAGACTTGGCACATACTCGTAAAGCTTGCTAAACCTGGTTATTTGATACTCACGGTATCTCTGCATCTCTCAAATTGCTCGTCTCATTTATCCAGATGCTCTGAATTTCTTAGCGTGCAGAATGATTCCTCTTACCACAGATCGAGAGGATTTAAACCAGTGAAGAACTTACCATGTCGCATCAACCATTGAATTCGGGTGATGAGTGAAATTTAGAACAAATCTGTCGCCAAATATCTGTAACTTAAATTCATCGTGGGTTGACGGCGGAGGCACGGGGGTGATGAGGTCTATCGGTGATTTCAAACAGTCATGTTGATTGGAAAATGAGGTAGCAACTAATTCAGGATTTGGTATTAATTAGTCTGTTAAATGCTCTAAATCTAATAGAATATAGTGCTAAAATGTCTCATCGTGTCTCTTTATCAGTGGGTGGATCAGGGATCGGGGATGTGCCATGAACGTTTTTGTCGAAAGGCCTCACAAAAGATCTCACACTGATCAATCTCATCGTACAACGCTAACATGGAAAAACTGACTCGAAGGTGTGACTTGGACCTAGGGAATCAAGAATGACTCGGGGTAAAACTAGACCGTATGGTTTCTCCAATCTGGCCGAGACATGTGGCCTAATCTGTGTGTATTAATCGGAGTCGGGGTTTTTCATTAAGTCATTCGCCTTAAGGAATACCTTAAAGTGTCGATGCCGAAAAGTATCTGGGATCGACGAACGACAATACCCATCACATATTTCTTTACGGATTAGCTTCCTCGAAAAATTATCGATGTCGAAGTGCATCGAGGATCGATGATCACGGAAATTCTTTAGCGTGGTCACATATTTCATCGCGATCCTCTTAGGTCTTCCCTAATTCCGATAGGCATGTCAGGTATCGGCTATCGGATATATATTTTTGTTCTTGATTTACGACTATTTCTCTCATCTTTTACCAATGCCGAAGAGAAGTCAGATATCAGAGATATCATTTTATAAAACATTTGCGCAAAGTGTTTTGTCCTTTTTCTTCTTTCTTCAGGTGTTAATTATTTTTCAAGGAATGGGGTTTCAAAGGTTCGAAAACAGCCTGAAAAGATGATGAGATTCATGATAATAAGCAACAGGAAAAACATTTTCACAAAAAATTAAATTGAATCAGACAGTGCAAAGATCAAGTGGTACCCAAAAAGTAGAAAATTGACATAGGCTTTTTAGGGTGTGTTGAGTGCTCATCAGTACGCACCTGTGCTTACTACAAATGACATATACATGATTGTATCCAAAGACATTCGTGTATGTACATGACTATTTCTTCTACAACTTGCGTACAACTCCATATGAATGAAAAACCCTAGTTATGCCTCAGTATTACATTCCCATGAAATTTTTCCTTTGATTCCTATCTGTCTGTTATGGATCTGCTAAGATCTCCTTACAGATCTGATAGATCTTATATCAATGGCTATGGATCTAAGATTCGTCTTCCTCTCAGAGAGAATTCTCTAATAACATGTTGAAATCCTTACTCTGGCACCTATGTATCTTGTTATTTAGTGATTTCCTTGTTGTAATTGAAATTACAAGCTCACAAAACAACATACGATGTTGGAATATTCAACTCAAATAAAGATAGTGGAAGCAATAATAGAAACCAAAAATCTCAACCAAAATACACAAAGATATTATTCTCGTCAACTAAGATTATCATTCAAATAACTTCAAAGCTCACCAGGGCTCCTGTAACATCCTAGTTTTAACCCTTATGAACTAAGACTGTATTGTGTAATTATGACTTAGGCTGGTGAGCCAGTAAATTTGAAAAGGGGCCAAAGTGCCTAGGAAATGTAATACTTCATATACATTAATAAAATACACCATTGGATGCAAGATGGACAAGGACAAAAGAGATAGGGGGATATAATTCCATTAGAGAGGGGGATTGAGGGGATAAGTCTTTTTATTATTTATTTTTTTAACCATGATTGATTTTATGGAGAAAATGGGTTACATGAGCTTCTTGGGAGGGAGGCCATGTGGCTCTTGTCTTCATGTAATTATATAAACATCCCTTGGGGGCTATTTTGGGGGTCTTCTTCTCCCTGGTTCTTGTTCTTCTTCTTATTCTCCTTCCTTTTTCCTCACTCGTTTTGGCTATTTAGTGTGTTCTTGGGATGAGCATAGAAATGAATGGTTGGAAGAGGAGAACCATTTCTAAAGGGGTATAATATAATTTACTGATTATTTCATGAGGGAATGGATGCCCGTGTGCATGAGCTTGATGGAAGTTCGGATAAAACTATCCACAGCTGAGAATCCTTGGAGTTTCCATTAGGGATATTTTCTGACCAGTAGCACTGGATCCATGGAGAGAAGTGGGACAGCCTGAGGGACTGCATGGCAGAGAAAGGTGTTCATTTCTTTGGGTTTTGCAGGCTGTGGGGAAAAGAGAGATGAAAATTCATATTTGTAGTGAGTTTGGGAAACCTCGGAGCTAGTTAGCCAACTGTTGTGTATTTTTAGATTTCACCTAGGAATCATCCTTGTGGATTCATATCCCTGGCTCGGGGGTGACCTGTTGCTGAGAGTAAACGAATAGCAGTTTCTATGGTTGGGAGGAACGTCCTTGGTCTGAAGCCAGTTGGTGAATCCTTACTTCAAAAGATAAGTGTTGTATGTCATGTGTTTTCTGTATTATGTATATTCCATTGTGTATTTAATTATCTCTGATATATGTATTTATAATGTGCTTGTCTGCTAGTTATTTACTATGCTTGGCACGTTGTTTATTCATTTTATGTTGTAGCATGGATCTTTTCTTATGCAAGTCATTTTCATGCCTCTTAATTAACTTAGAAGTGATTTGAATTGAGATAAATCATTGTGAAGTGATTCCATGGACTGCAGCGTGCCTCGCGTGTGGATGGTTGGGTGTGTTGTAGTTGTATTAAGTGGCATGGCCAAGCCTATGGGTGGTTGCGTACATTACAAAATGGTATCAAAGTTACTGGTTGAAACACCGGGCCGGTATGGTCCAGATCTCTTGGTCAAATTCTCATGGTTGAGATCGATTTATGACCTTAAAGTCGAAAATATCAGGAGGAATTTCCTTGCAGAGTCCACACAGAAGCTAGAACGTCATATATCCTTTGTAAGGGATCGAAGGATCGTGACCTTCCCTTTCGAACTTGGGAGTGATCACCACTATGGGATCAAGAGAGATCTGGATCGTTGGATCGGAGGGTAGGTGAAGAAGAGTTGTTTGATGAAGGAGAAACCAGAGGTTGGGGTAAGGTTAAGTCCTAGCTGTCAAATCTAAATTTTTGATTGTCATCCATCGATTGAGGCTAGGTGTGAAAGGTAAGACTTCGTAACTTCACCGCTTCAGTGATATTGGAAGGCAGGCAAAGCCTGAATTGTTGAAGGTTGGAGTCACGAAGTCCCATCAGCCATCTAATCTGATAGGAGGTGCGGGGTAATCTCTATCGTCGATCGTCGTCACCCCAGGTTGACCGCTTTGGGAGTTTTAAACCTTGTTGAATTGCTACAACCCGAAGCCCTAGAGCATCAAAGTCTAGGAATTCTCGTCGACCGTTAGATCGAGGGAAGGACTTTGGGAGTGTTGTGGGTCATCGAATATAGCAATGGTAGAAGGGTAGTGAATTTTCAAAGATTTGGAACCTCGCCACTTCATATTTTGGTAGTTCGGGAGTATGGGGGTCGTCTGGAGCGAGAATCCCCAAAGCCTAAAGCCTGGAGTTAATCACAACTGATGGTTGTGGGAGGAGTGTGAGTCATCGATTTATTTCGGTGTTTGGCTATCCACGAGATAGCATGAATTGGACTCAAGAAAATTATGAAGCCAAGAGTCTTGTAGTCCCAGATTTGATTGATGACATGGATTATGCCACGTGGCAGGGGTGTCGTGTGGGGGCACGTGTCACCCGATTTTAGTGCATTTTGGACCTCGATTTGTTCATTTTTTAGTGACACATGGAACGTGTGCCATAGTTCCAAGTCACCCTAGGTGAAATCAGTATGTCGTGTCCTCTCAAGGAGTATGTGACTTTGGGGGTGTCCAAGTTTCTATCAGTTAAAAATGTCGAAGCCCAAAGTCATAGAGGCATGTAGATTGTCGATCTGAGATCCCTTTGGGACCTCTCTCTACCATTGGATCAAGAAGAGGGAGCAGAGGTAAGTAATTCGGAGGATTTTCACTCCAGGGAAGTGGAAGACTCAGGAATGGAAATATCCCAGAGCCCCAAAGTGTCAAATTTTCGAATTGGTTGACATTCTTCTGTCTTAACTCGTGATTAAGTCACAACCGTCAATCTAGTTGAAGCCTCCAAATGGGGGTGGGACCGTCCATTCGGTGGGAGCTTAAATCTCAAATGTTTGATTTTTCTAGTGGAGTTATTAAAGGATTCGACGAAGTGTAACTCTGGGGGACAACAAAAGTTGACAAGGGGAAAAATCTGAAGGTCGAAGTCCGGAGTACTTGATCCCAACATCGGCCCCATGCTAAGGTAAAAAGGGCTTGGAAGTAAACTATCCCTCAGACTTGGTGTTCGTGCAAGCTCATGTTTAGAAAAAAACAGAGTGGGGCGCTAAAGGGTGATTAAGCCTGCAGTTTCGATCTGTGGTCACGTGGAACTTGGTTTGAAGGAATCGCCTTTGCATTTTTTCATTTTTTGTATCAGCTAAGGGGGATGAAAGTGGTTTTTCATGGAGCCCTAACTTTCATCTCCGATATCTGACTAGGAAAACAGTACAGTCATTGGAAAGACGATTCAGAGGATTTAGAGGAAAATAACAGGGGACTGTTATAATATGAATATTGACATAATTTTCTTCATGAATTAAACAGAAAAGGTACCTGTAAATTTAATTGACAATTTTGTATGATATGTATAATTCTAACCAGATGATTTCTTGAACATTTTTTCAGGATCAAAGGTATAATCAGATCAATTCCAGTCTAGGAATCAGATGTTAGGGTCATGGAAGCATGAAAGATCTTACAGGAGTTGTACGAGGAAAACAAGAGCTACAGAGAAAGTAATGAAGGTGGACAAAGAACTCAAGAATAGTGGAACAAAAGTATTAGTCAACAACTATAGGATCTGAATAAATAGCATGTACTACAAAAGAAAGAACCCTCACATAGGATATGAAGCTAGTATGTTAAATATGACATGGATGGGAATAAAAGGAAAAGTACGATTGCCTAGCCTTGAAGGAGGAGAGGTGTAGACAATTTGAAAGCTTAAGTGTGAAAGAGATCCACTCCTGATATTAGAGTTCACAGTGGAAAGAAGGATGCAAATGCAGAGAATTGGTAATTCCCTCTCACTTTAAAAGTTTCATTGAGTGAAAATGGACTTCCATTGGGAATGGTATTAAGTGTGAAAGGTATGGTTTCACAGGGAAAGGTTAATGAAGCAACCTAATGGAAAACTAGGAGTAATAGAATTTGATTCAAGAACATTGTAGTAGAGTGATGGAATGTTTGAGCTACTTCATTCCAGGGTGTTGGAATGTTTCATAAAGGTAAAGTTGGATATGACTACCTAGGAGAGGCTACTGAAAATAGAACACATCGGTTGTATTGCAGAATGGCCAAGTGGAACTTGGCTGGAAAGTGTTTAGACCAAGGAACCATAGTGCAGATGAGCATAATGGAAGCACACAAGGAAACAAGGATCTGAAGGAGTTTAAGGACAACCACCTACAACATAAATAGATAAATAAATAAATGAATTAAAACATAAATTCACTAGAGTGCATGAGGCATACAATGAAATTAAAATCCATATGCATTAGTAGGCATGATAACAGTAAATGCTTGGTGCATATGGATGTGTAATTGCACATGCTTGGACATGCATATAACATGCTTGTGAACTTAGAATAGTCTATTATTATGAAATAATGTTTCAATATGACTAATGATGGATTATGTATTCAGGAAAAATGATATAGCAGGGTTAAGGATGTGGATGTTGTTGTTGTTGTTTCTTATGATTTGCATCTAGGTATATACCCATGAGGTTGGAAGGAATGGTGATTAGAATGATGAGGGAGGAAGTTTGTGATCTTCTACAAACATAAGTTAGTCAGATAGCAACAAGTAGGTTAATAACAACCAGGAAGGTATGCATTTAGTTTTTGTTGATGCATACATGTTGAAGGGGATTGAGTTAATAATTCCCTCAGTTAATTTCCAATATTTAAATTGATATGTAATGGCCAAAGGCCTATAGTATGTAAATGTTGTTGATGCTAAAATGAAATTAGATAAAATGTTGGTTACATATTATGTTATGATTGGTTATGGGATCATAACTAGGTTAATTCAAGAGACATACTCCTTCTATAACACTGAATATACATAGATCTAGTCATGTGTGAGACCATAATATGGATGTATATGGAAGGGCTATAGCGCTATGTGAGTGCTCAATGGTATCTACTATATATTTGATGTTTGGACTGCAACCTCTTTGCTGAAACTAAAGAGAACTTAAGGATTATATTCTTGGTGTTGTCTTTGGGTTGAAAAGGAAGGTATCCAAATATTTAGGAAAGAAGTAGGAATTGTGTGGATGATGTGTTGAGTCGTTCGCCATACCTTCCAACTCATCGTGGTGTAATTCATGACATAGTTATGTGGTATTATGTAGCCAATGCATGGATGCATTGTGTAGATGTGGCCATGGGTATTGGCACATTGATTACTATTTTATTTAGTAAGTAATTGTTGCATTATGAAAATCCTATGGTGCTAAGAATACATACTGATGGATAGATGCATTGTATTTAATATAAATACTAGCTTAAGGTGATTTAATTGTTGTTGTTACAATTCCAAGATCAGTGTTGGATCTATTAAAAATGTTACAAGTGATAATACATGAATCATTGAATGCATTAGGTGAATGCATGTATATATTATATAACATAGAAATTATTGTGCTAACAGCTGGAATAATGTGAGTATTGCTAACTCATGAAGTTGAAAACCCTTCAGGAACTATTAGATATTACAACAAGAAAGTTGCAGGTTAAAGAAGCTACATAATGATAAATTACAGAAAAGCTTTGTTGAGGGGACAGAGTGATAAAAATATTTCTGGATAGAAGAAAGAAAATAATGGTTGATAGTACATGTGTATGTAATGATGAGTTCATTCCAATTGATAGTTGGATTAATAGAAGTGATTGAATTGTAGTTGTAAACAATTCTCAAATAAAATTGTGATTTTTTTTGAATCGTTACCACGAAAAAATATGTATCTTGTACATGAGATATTGAAAAACAATTTGGTTGAGGAATGTTGAAATTGCAGGAAGAAAGGGTCTTGGATATGGCAGTGTTATAAGACCACAAAGAATACCAATGCCTATTGCTGCAAGAACCAATTATTATGAATAGAATCTCATGTCTGGAAATTTTATTTTTCCTATATCAAACAGTTTTGGGAATTATAATTTAATAAATTATTGATGAATTGTTTTGGCTAAATGTAGTTCGAGAAAATTGTAGGTAGGATGGTATTGAATATGGCAGAAATGTAATCCCATAAGGAAGACTGATATTTACAACTACAGAGAAAAAATCTCATGCTTGGGAAAATTTTGGGAAAACAGATTGACATTTATGATTGAAAATGATTACATTGATATCTCATGATGAATGTATATGTATAATACATATGAGATGTTGGATATAAAATTTGGAAGGCATGGAAAGGGATACTATTGTGACATGAGAACCCTGTGTCCCTAGAAATATTCTTGTGCAAGAATGCCTTGGCTAGGCAAGATGGATCGCCTGAGTGACTGTATAGCAAAGAAGGGAATGCCTGAGCCTAGGCCTGGAAGGTGAGTTACTGCAAGGAAGAGGATACTTTGATAGATCTTGTAAACTATTGATTGGGATCATGCACACAATGGGTATGTCAAGGGAAAACGGTGAACCAAGTTAACAAGATGGCCATATGGATGCAGCTCCATGAACCACACAGATAAGTGTTGTACTGGATTATGAAAATTTACTCTTATATTATGAGAAAAAATGAAAATTGTATGCACAAATTGTGAATTGACATGCTCGCTGATTGGAAATTTTGTTGGAAAATGATGAATGTTGAGGACCCAGAAAAGTACCAGACTATGAGGAAGAGAAGAAGGTGATGTTGGAGCTTCTTAATGAAAAAGGCATGGAATGAATAAATTCCAATGGACTTGTTGCAGTTGGAGTTCTGGAAGCCGCGACTCTAACAATTCTTGGTCGAGTGCACTGGAGCCCTGGAGAGAAGTGGAACAACATGAGGGACTGCATGGCAAAGAAAGGGGTTCATTTCTTTGGTTTGTGCATGGTTGAGAGGGAAGGAGAGCTTGTTGGTTGGAACTGCTACCAAAAATATAAATTATGAAGATCATTATACATGTTTTGGGTCGGAATTCCCATGGATACATGTTTAATTTTAGGCTAGAGTGCCTATCTATATAAAATTGAGTTGGATTTCATATGTGGATTAAGGTCAGAGGGCCTGGATTTGTAATGTTAATAAAATTGGAATGGTGTTACGCATTGAGGAAAATGTCGAAATAAGGGGAGCACGATGTAAAATCTTGGTTTTAACACTTATGAAATAAGAATGTATTATGTAATTATGACTTAGACTCGTGAGCCATTATATTTGAAAAGGGACTAGAGTTCCTAGGAAATGTAATACTTCACATACATTAATAAAATACATCGTTGGCTACAAGATGTAAAACGACAAAAGATATAGGGGGCTATGATTCCACGAGAGAGGGGGATTGAGGGCCTAAGTCTTTTTATTATTATTCTATTTACACATGATTGTTTTTATGGAGAAAAGGGGTTACATGAGATTCTTGGGAGGGAGGCCATGTGGCTCTTGTCTTCATGTAATTATATAAAAATCCATTGGGGGTTGTTTTGGAAGTATTCTTGATGCAGGAGCATCGCAAGCAGCCAGCCAAGCGAGCATGAAGGCAGAAGACAGCTGGAAAGTGTAACACACATTTTACATGTTTTGGAAATATTTTTGAAGCATTAATGTAATGTTTAAAGGGAAGCGTACTTGCATATTGTAAACAGATCATGAGCGATTCGCTCTCATCTATAGGAGGTAGAGGCATTTATGCACAGTTAATGAAAGTAGGTAGGTTTGAATTAGAGATTGCACAGTTTAGAAGAACGGGAGGGAAAATGACTATAGACACCCTCATTTTTGTATCATTGTATCAATCAGAATTAGCTCAATTAAGCACATTAGCATAGAGAAGAGGGGAGTTGTAGCAGAGAGTTGTAGAGAAGAACCCCATGTACAGGAGATTTGAATTAATATAAGAATCTTTGAGACAGATTTCATCGTGTTGTGATGTTTTCTGTGTATACATGGTGAATGGTATGCTCATGGTTGTTTATTCTCTCTCTATGGTGCATTTTCTTTAATACTGTGTGTATGTATGATTTCATGTTGGATGTTTGAAGTCTGAGAGAGAGAGGAAATTATTTTCATTTGTTTCTCATCTTGAGTGAGAAGTTCCTGCAAGGAGTGCAGTGAAAGCGTCTGCAAGGTGTTCGTTGACCAGGTTCAGAGTTTATCTCTGAAATCTCAGGAGGGATACAGTTGTTCTTGTTTCAGCAGAAGTGCAAGTGAAGCACAGAAGTCGTTCAAGCAGTGCGTAGGCTGTTCGAAGCCTTAGGACTTATCAGTTAAGGGAAGGATTAAAGGACTATTGTTGTCGAGGTAGCACGGAGTCGAAGAGACCAAATACCCAGAAGTATTTGATAGATTGTTGTAAGGAGTGCGTGCAGGAGTTCTTTTGTGATTTGAATTTACCAGAGAAAGATCATAAGGGTTAGGGCCTTTGAATCATTCAAGAGAAAGCAAGAAGCTCAAGCTATTGTGCAGAAGTCACATCCCAGAGAAGGGTCGCAGAGTCAATTTTGAGCCAGAGGTTCTTGAGGAGGAAATTGAATGGTCGGAATTCTCCGAGGAGAACTCCCGAAATCACGAGAACTGTAAGACCTAGAGAAGTTACAAGGTGGATAAGGAGGGACGAATCCATCACTCTGGTAACAGAAGTCAACGTGGACCGTTGATCGTGATCTACTGGAGCGTCAGATTATTTTGGGAATTCGAGATTTGTGAGTCTGGAGTGTAATTCAAAACCCTTGGTCACTCTAACTCCTGAATCATGAAAAGAATAGTCTAGGACGAATTTCGAAATTTCGGGAATCAACATTTCGGCATTCCTGTTGACAAGGAGCAGAGTGCTCCACATCAGAAGCTCCGAAATTGTGAAACGCAAAATATCTTTAGAGGAGTGTTTCATAATTTTGGCATTTCATCATTTCGGGATCCCGGATCTCGAGGAGACAGTGATTTGGAATCGAGAGTTTAGAACTCCCATGGAAAAGAAAATAATTTCGGCATTTTGGGAATCGAAATTTTGGCCTTCCCGTTGACAGGAATTTTGGCACTTCACATGAGAACCCCCGAAATTGCAAAACGCGAGATAGTGTGAAGTGGTGTTTCGACAATTCAGCGTTTCGGGGTTCTAGAACCCGAGAGGGAAGTGTTCTAGGATCAAGAGTCTTGGACTCCCGGTACCCGAAAGTCTGAAATCAAGTGGGTTTTCGGATCAAAGGGAGTCTTATAGCCATTGATCCCATTGATGATATTGTTTCAGAGTTCGGGGTTTGTTGAGGTTAGAGAGTCGGAATCCTTACATCAGGACTCACGAAATCGCGAAGTCTAAAACTCCGAAAAGGTGAAAAAATTTGTCAGAGGCCAGTCTTTTGCTGAACGTTTCAGGTTTCAGCATTTCGGCAGTTGCGAAGACAAGAGGTTAGGATTCCTTGTTCCGGAACTCCCGAAGTCGCAAAACGCGATACATCAGTGTAGGAGGACATGACCAAGCATTTCGGGAAAATCGACATTTCAGGTTTCGGAAGGTGGAAAGGTCGAGAACCTCAACATCAGGATCTGCGAAATCACAAAATCCGGTATCCCAAAAAGAGAAGAAAAGGAAAGTCCCAATAAGGAAAAAGAGAGCAATAATTTTATTGTGGTCAAGGGATTTGAGTGGTGCTTCATGTTGGTTCACACGGGGGAATACTCATAAGGACCTGTGGAAAAACATTGTTGTGTGTGTGTGTAGGATTCCTTGTGGAGGAACCTAAGATTTAATCAGACTCAGGAGGTCATATTTAGTACAATCATGTACGGACCTCGATTCGAAAGATTGGGGGTCTGTGTCATTTGTGGTATCAGAGAAAAGAACAATTTCTTTGCTTTTTTTAGCAGGGAAAAGAAAACTTCCTCATCCATGCCACCGAGAAGAAGAGACAGGCCAATGCTTGATCCAGCAGTGGAAAGAGAAATGTGCGAACTACGTGCCAGGCTTGATGCCATGGAGACAACACAGAGGTGCACAGTTGACACTAGAGATATCAGCGAGGCTGAAAGTGAAAATGAAGTTGAACATGAAGGAGAATAAGTAGCAGTCGAGGATGTTGTGGATGAACGCCTATTCAGGGTTGTTGCAAGGATAGGTGCCAAGGAAAAAATGGAGATTCCCATGTATGAGGGGAACCTAGATGTTGAAGAGCTTCTAGACTATATTAGAGCTCTGGATAAATATTTTGACTATGAGGACGTCGAGGAAGACAAGAAGGTCAAGCACCCTGTCACAAGAATTAAAGGGCATGCAACATTATGGTGGGATGAACTGCAGGCTGACAGACGTTGCAAAGGCAAGCAGAAAATCAAGAGTTGGGATAGAATGGTTGCAAAGATGAAAGCCAAATTCATATCCAAGGATTATCAAATTATTATGTTTCGGAGGATGAATAATTTGAGACAGAAGTTGATGACAGTGAAAGAATACACTGAGGAAATATACAAGATAAACATCAGAGCAGGTCATCGGGAAAGTGATGATGAAAAGGCTGCCAGGTACATGAACGGTCTAAGATACGACATTCAGGATGAGATGAGCATGATGATCCTTTGGAATGTAGAGGATGCTTATCAGATGGCTCTGAAAGCTGAAGAGAAGTTGAGCCAAAAGCAAAGTCAAAGAGGCCAAGGAAGAAGTCAAGCCAGAGGCAAGACAATTTCCCAAGACAGGAATCAGAAACCTAAAGAAGAGTGGAAGAAACCTCAAACTTAAACTGAGAGAGGTGGAAGCTCACAGAGAGGACAGCATGCTGATAGAAATAATTTTCCTCGAACCAAAGGAAGAGGAAGAGGCAGAGGTGGAGAAATAAAATGATTTATCTGTGGGAAAAATGGACACAAATCCTATGAATGTCCAAATAGAAAGAAAGAAGGAGGTGAAACTCACATTGTCGAAGCACAAGGACGGAATGTTGAGGCAGAAGATGTTGAGGGTGGAAGATCACTGATGATGAGAAAAGTTCTCTTAACGCCAGAGAAGGAGGCAGAGAACCCAACCCAAAGGAACAGACTTTTTTAGACTGCTTGCAAGACCAAAGACAGTGTATGTAAGGTCATCGTGAATAGTGGTAGCACAGACAATCTTGTTTCTACAGAGATGGTAGAAAAGCTGGAGCTGGAGGCTATTGTACATCCAAGCCCATACAAAGTTTCATGGTTACAAAAAGGACATCAGGTAAATGTCACTAAACAATGTTTAGTTGAATTTAAAATAGGAGGATATAAGGATGAAATATTATGTGATGTCATTCCCATGGATGTTTGTCATCTATTGTTGGGTAGACCATGGMAATATGACAGGAATGTGATTCATGATGGGAGAAAGAACACATACACCCTGGAGAAGAATGGGAGAACTCACATGTTGTTGCCAATTAAGGATAAAGAAACGAAACCAGAAGTGAGCAACACTGTACTTCTCATGAGTGGGAAGGAACTTCTTAAGGAGGTTAAGAAAAAGGAAGATACACAATTTATGGTGGTTAGGAAGCCTAGAATTGTTTTGACGAGTACAAGAGTGGATGATTTACCAGAGGAAATCCAGAAATTGCTGGAAGAGTTCACTGATATAGTAGTGGACGAACTACCTTGTTCGTTGCCACCGATCAGAAGTATAAGTCATCATATTGATCTCATACCCGGAGCTAGTTTACCAAACAAAGCAGCGTACAGGTTGACACCGCAAAAGAATGAAGAGGTCAAGAAACAAGTCCAGGATTTGATGGACAAAGGATTGGTTAGAGAGAGCTTGAGTCCATGCGTTGTTCCAACAATTCTCAGCCCAAAGAAAGATGGAGGTTGGAGGATGTGTACAGACTCAAGGGAAATCAACAAGATTACCATCAGATATAGATTTCCTTTGCCAAGGATGGATGATTTGATGGATTGCTTGAGTGGAGCAAATTTTTTTTCAA
>JZKD02S1648379.1:20850-32439 GCA_000966675.3 Picea glauca | reverse complement strand
CTTTGTGCTTAGAGACTCATAAGCACATGGGGACCACTTTCCAAGGTACCCAAATCTCAACAGATATGATATAAGGTATCCTACCTTATTTTCCACATCCTCATCATCATGGTAGGCCCTTATAATTTTGACCTTGTCTTCCATGGGAAACATGACTTCCTTGGGTTTAGGAGAGACAAAGTTTCTAAGAAAATCCACGTCATACTTTTCTACAAGAGTCGTCTGTGTCTTTCGGATCCATAGAAACAATGAGGATAACGCTATGCCACTCAGGCCAAAAGTTAAGACAAAATCCAATCCCAGTCTCGAATGAAACCAAAGACAAAGCTTGAGCCAGAAACAAAGGTTAGATTGAACCAATAACAACATTGGAGCCATGTTTAGTAGAAAACATTGCGTCATGTCAAGAAGAGTGGATAGGATGGACCTTCGAATAACAATTGGAGTCATGAATGGTAACTTATTCATAGTCTGGTCGAGACACTTCTCATTGTACCCGCCATGTCCTCCCCATCGCATCAAACAAAGTTAGCCTGGTATGAACCACGAATGTTGCACATGGTGAGAAGAGTGAGAGTATGGAGGAAGTGAGATAGGTTCCCATCGACCTAGATGACAAGAGATGACCAACCTCCATGTTGCCCATTGCATAATCACCCTCTCCTCTACATGGCACCTGATCTGGGGAGGAAAACCATTATTTTAACTTATAATTACCAATAAGTCAATAAATAAATCCACCATTAACATGAAAATATTAAAAAAAAACAATTTGAAATTAAAAATATGTTTTAAAAAAACTCATGAACAAAAAACCATCCATTAGTCAAAGGGAATGTTAAAAAATCTAAAATGTTGACTTCACAAACTTATGTCAACTTCACAATTATTGGTGTTTTACTCCACGCTTGCATGTGTACTTTCTAATGATGGAGAGTTTAGATGTAGTGTTTGTCCAAAGTTGACCAACAAAAACCCCAGAGAATCCACATATCAATCCTTGGACAAAGACGAGGAAGGTCTCACCGAGATGCAGAGAGGATCAAAGAGACCATAAGGTCTTGTGACAGGGTTGAAGGCTAGAAACACAAAGATCCATCAGGGATGTAATTCATGTGACTCATATCTGACAACTTATTGGGACTGAGAAGTAAAACAATAGACACACATATCTGACTCATACATAATAGAAACATAAGAGATCAAAACTATCACATCTTTATTACTAATTTCATTCCATCACAATAGAGGCACACATTACACAATATCTATATCTATATATAACAACCACAAAACTTCATGTCTTCTCTATATAAATCCTTAGAAATACAACACATTGCACAATAGAGGCATACAATACACAATATATATATATATATATATATATATATATATATATATATATATATATATATATATATATATATATATATATAACAACCACAAAACTTCATGTCTTCTCTATATAAATCCTTAGAAATACAACATATTGCACAATGCACATTCTCTTAAGACTTCATAAATATAACATACTCAGAAGTATATTCAGAAGCACTACAATATTACAACATGCTCAAAGAGAGATCAATACTAAGGACTCAATTACTCTCCTCCAAAACATATAGTTAGCCCCATTTATTATATCACTACTTCCTTTTATATCTTTCTATGCTCGAGAGCTTTGTCTCTTTCTTCTCTACTCCACTCGCTCGACTAGAAAAATTGCGTTGCATGCTGATGGAACGTACCTGTAGTCCACATAGCCTTAAGGAATCAGGGAAATATTAACTTCCTTGCTAGATCATCTTTTGTGAGCTCCACAATAGCTTGTGTTACTGACAATAATCATTTGAGAGGATTTCTTGATGATTATTTTCTTGATTCCAACATGCATCTTCTTGATTTCCGGTGCGCATCAAAACTGGGACCGATGTTCATTCAATGATATTTTAGGCTTGTTGCACAATGTCAAAATTCATCCCGATGCACACTCTTAGTCATTCTTCGTGCATTACCTTAGGCGCATAAAAAACTTTGGAATGAGAGTGTACAAATTTGTTTGTGCACGTGCGCGAAATGAACCCAAAAATTTTGGTGCCAACATGCCCCCACCACCATTAGTTGGCTCGTCCTCAAGCCAATGGATTTATAGAATTACCTCTGCAACAAATGACACAATGCATTTGAAGTCTTCCATGAAGTCCTTATATTAGCGCTCGGTCTCACTCAAATGGCCCTGAAGATCCTGTGTAATTTGAATAGCTCCCTTGACTTCCATGGCTATGACCTGAGAGGTTGTCATTTTTGTGATGTTGAGTTGCTTGATGAGAGGGTTGACAACAAATTATATATCGAAGAGATGAGGATACCAGACCAAGGACTTATCATCTTTCAAAGTGATCAACCCTTGCATATTCTTTTTCTTGGCCCTTGATGTAGTGATATCTTTCGTTCTTGCAACAATGGTGAGCATCACGATGATGCAGTCCCTGTGAGGCAAAGAACCCATGTCCCAATTTTTTTGCGGAACCTCAACATTTGCTGCATAAGTCCTATCATAGAGAGTAGTGAGATCAAGAGGGCTTTATAAATGATCCCACAAGTTGAATCTTTGAGTGACCAACGCGGTGAACCCTTGGGCACGGTTTTGACCCTAGTGAATGGTTGCTGTGTCCTGAACGATATGTCGCTGGAGGGAGGTATCCTTTGGCGTTGATTGTTGTAGTCGTGCCCAAAGTTCAATATTCTAGGATTGCAGATCCTGAACATGCTCAATGACCGCTTTCATTTTATGCAAGGATGGAAGTTCCAATTTTTCCTGTTCATGTTGGGAAACCTGAGAGTAGGATTCGTGAAGAGAAGTGACCATTTTGGTGTGGTCATTAAGAAAGACCACATAGTGGTCCTTCATTTCTACATGCTCAACCACTTCAACAATATGTAAGTCTCGCAAACGTTTCTAGGATTCTTCCACTTCTTAACGTGCATAGGATTCTTATTGTAATTGGGATCATGTGGCGTCATGACTGACAACTTCTTTCTCATAGTGGAGGCATAGATGGGAATGCTCCTGATTGATGGATTGTTGGAATTCACCAAGATTGTGGACCATGGTAGTGATAAATCTCTGGATTTCTGATGTAGGGACCTGAGACGAATCCATTTTAGTTTTGGCCAAGATTGAGGGGATGACCATGAGGGGATTGATACTGAGCACTCAGTGAGGATTGGATTCTATAACCTCGATGGATGGATTCATTGAAGATGGAGACTCTGATAAGGAAGGAAAGAACAATTGTTTTCCTGGAATATGCATCTTCCCGATCATGTTGTTTTGGGAAGCTTGTTTCCTGACCAACTACATGCAAATATCCTTCATTAGTTTTGCAACCTACCGACTTTGAGTGGGGGAACACTCCTTTGTTTTCTTATGGGATTCTCTACTCTAGCATTACTGGACCTAGAGTGGGGTTTGGACTAGGAGAGAAGCAATGTGGCTTCTTCTACAACAGGTGTTGGCTGTGGTGAAAGGTGAGGGATTGTGTTCGAACCTAGAGTCGATGTTTTTCTGAGTTGGGGTCCGAGCCTTGGACACTCGCTTTATTGTTTTAGATGCAGAAATGTCTGCATCCGACCCACTAGAATTCTGAGAGCATGCAAAAGAGTTGGGAGCTTTTGTATTATTGGGATATGTTGATGTGTTATCTCCCTTAGTTGCAGCCTTGGGATGGTCCTGGGAATTATTTTTCCTGATTTCAAATTTAGATTGTATATCTAAAAAATGAGGATTTTCTTCGGCTGGCCATTGTTCAACTCCCGCTATAATATCCCTCTCAGTAATAAAAAAGGGAAGCATGATTTTTTTTTTACCTGCAATTACATGGGGAAATATCACGACATTATGGAAATTGCACGTAAATCGAAGGTGATGCCCATACCCGTTGAAGATGTGGGACAGGATGCAGACTCGCTTGACAAAAGCATTGATCAAATGGGTGTACCATTGTTTGAATGCTTCAGAAATGGAAACCTACTCCTCGGCCTCCTTGGAATGCTGGAGTGATAAGAACTTGGGAGCTATAAAGGAGGGGAAGTAGCCATCACGATTTCAAAGCTCGGGGGTGGCTTCTATAATGCCATTCCCAATAATAAAAGGACCTAGCTGAAATGAAATTCCTTCACCTCATCCTAAGTGTTTAGGAAGTCAATGGCAAATTATTTAAATAAGTAAGGGGCCCAAGCCATATGATTCCCTTCAACGCAATTCTTGGCCATGAGAATGACGTCGATAGGACATTCATCCTTTTGACACTTGCAAATAAGATTGCATGCAAGCAACTGGGTTGCAAACCTGACCGTTGAATCATTGATTGGAGGTATGAGAACGCCACATTTTCCTCTTTGTGTGTTGTATTTAGAATACACCTTCTCCAGTAGTGCATCCTTTTCCTTAAGAATATTTGTTGGATTTTCGTTGGAAGTGGGTAGACTTGAGACCTTGTGTATAATGGCCTGGTCAATGAGATACGATTAGTCCAACCAAAGGTATCCCACTTGTACTTTGGTGAGGAGGAGCTGAACAAATGATTGCATGGACTATTCCCGATGAAAGTATGGACAATTGAGGAGGGATATGATCCCAGATCTCTTTAAGGGTCGTTCCCACTCTTATATTATCGTCTTGTCAGTGCCATCGTCACGCCATATGACCTCTGTGTATTTGTTGACCTGAAGCTCAGAGAAATGGTGGGGGTCACAGATGTTATAATCGACACACTTGAGTGGGGGTACCTTTGCGAATGTAATGCTATCAAATAGGACCCCGCAGGGTAGTACATGATCAAGAAGAAGTTTTTATATTATGGCGTTATCTTTGGGCCAATATTTAGGTTTTCTTGATGATGCCATACTAGAATTGGTGGTAATGGTGCTAGACTATTCCAAGAGGAATGGGATGTGGTGATTGGGGAAGGTTTGTATTGAAACAATGGTGATAGAGTGTATGCAACATGGAGAAAAGAGGTGAGGAAGTGGAAGGTTGGGGTGGTTGTTGATAGAATGAAGCCATAATGACACTTGGATAGTAAGGCATGCAAAGTTATTGTCCCATATTTTCGTTGAGTTGTATAGTACCCTGCCCCAGTACGACTGTTGGAGTCTGTGTGTTGGATGTTGTTTTGTCATAATCACATTAATACCGAGCCTTGTGATGATTCCTGCAAGTAAATTCAGATTTTACTCTAAATCATGGAAATCTTCCTCTTGCCAATGGTGTTAATGAGCCATCATTCTCAAAATTAAATGAAGTGGACGTGTGAGAACTACCTATCACCTTAACAATTAAGATCATAAATATGTTACTGCCACCAGATTTTCGAAATTAATAAAGATGTAGATGACATGAAACATGAGATAATTTACTCACTAGGGGTGCTTCGCATGGTCCTATGCACCCCAAAAGGATTTGATTGGTGTCTTAGAGGGATGGAGTGACCTCAGGTGGGTCGCAACATATCCGCATGTGGGCACAATCAGTCAACGTCTGTGCGGGAGGTAGGAAGGGAGGCTCGATCGATTTTGGTAGGATTCATTTGATAACAATTTCGTCGATAGGGATGATGGAGTTGTTTGTGTGCTCAATAGGATTGCGGAACAACTATGCATGGAATAGGTTGTCATGGGATTTTGAGGTTCACCTACCTTTCCTAGTGTAAAATTGGGGAACTTGGGATATATGGTGTCTCTTGGGTAGCTTGCAGAGGACATTCATATACTGACCATGCACATTGCTTTGTTGCTTAGCTATCCAGTGCCTTTCGCAAACACATGTGTATCGATGAATGTCAAAATATGGTTGGAATATTTCTTGCAGGGATGCTTCGACATATTCCCAGTCACGATAAGGTTCATGATGTGTAGCCCTAGGGTCAGACCCAGGGTTCAATGCTTAACAGTGCACCAACAAAACCTCGACTACCGACCCTTTCAGAAACACCTGCGAAACAGGAAAAGTCTCATACGAAGTAGAAGCATGGGGAGTTACAGGACACATGTGTTTGTAACCAGGATGGGACATGATTATGTGATAAGAGCACTTTTAAGAATATTTTGTTAAGTCTTAGGAAGTGAACATGCATTAGTTTATTACCCTCATTAACACTGCAGAGTATAATCAAAGAAAGATAAGCGCAATAACAACAAGTGATCATGTACCCTAAGCACTTAGCACTTAGCACTGTGAGTTAAGTATAGCATTCATTTACCCTTAATCATAAGTAAAATACTTAAGCAACAAAATATACATTCATTACACATCATAATCAAAGCACTAAGAAAAAGAATAACAAAAATAACAATGCACAAAGAAACCATGAGACACTAGATATATGTGGTTCACCCTAGGGTGGGGCTACGTCCACAAACTGCTTCGCCTCTTTATTATTCACCAAAATATTACATCCAGTCACTCTTGTGCACAAAGCCACATAGTCAAACTTCGCACAAGACATGAGATCTATGCACTAAGCACTAGATCCTCCTTCTTTGCCTTCCAAAAATAGGTCAAATTCACAGAGCCACAATCTCTTATCCCAACACTTAGCACCTGCTCCACACTGAGCATCACAAGCACTAAGCACAATCTACAAATCCACAGTCGAGCACAAAGCCTCGACGCACAAATAACTACTTGCTTCTACAATACATTCCCCTTTATTTATAATTTACAAAATCTTACAATAAGGCCTAAACATGGGGAAAACCCATGGGGCAACATCCCATAAACCCATTACAAAACCCAGAGGACGCCTTACTAGGTCCACATAACCCTCAAAATAAGTGAGATCTGCGATCTGAGCTCTGCCCGGGTGCTCCTACTTCGACCAGCATGTTGAAGTCCAAAAGTGGACCAAAACCTCCAAAACTGACCAAAGTTTCCCCAAAACTTGGTCGAGGGCCAACATGCCCCACGATCTCAGCTCCGCCTGGGTGCTCCTACTTCGACCAACTTGTCAAAGTCCAAAAGTGGACCAAAACCTCTAATACTGACCAAAGTCTCCCCAAAACTTGGTCGAGGACCAACACCCACCATTGTGTAGGAATTCCTAGGAGTATTATATCAAGTGAATGAGCCCTCCAATGCTCGAGAATGTGTTGTATCCATGCAATAAATGTGTCCATCGAATCCAATCCATCGTACATATATGATTCAAATTCGTCCCCATTCTCCTCTACGGAGATATGCACACACCTCCTTGTTGACACTTCATATAGCTTGTTTTTCCACCTATTTATGGCATCCTCAGAATCCCTTCCATAAGAATTGACACTTTTCCATCTTAACTCTCCATCTATGGTGGGGTTGATGTAGTCGTCCCCGTGGAATGTGATCTTATAGATATTTTCAATAACCGAGATCTGAACATCCTCATCTACTGGTTCATTGCATCGATCACCTTCATATGGATCTAGTGGTGCGACCGTGCATAGGGTATATGTCTCAAATTCCATATGTTTCTTCTTTAATTTCAACACTGCATTATTATAAAAGGCCCAACCAATTCCAAGTAACATAGGATATGGATTGGATTCATCCATAATTTCTATGACCTCAAAGTCGGCCTTGTTTTTACTCCTTCTATGTTCACTTCCACCTCCTCTAGTCGGCCTATTGGGTAGATTTTGTAGTGATTTGCGAACTACAATTGGATGGGAGATCAGACTAAATTTGGTTTACCCATCACCTCCCAAGATTTATTCAAAAAACTATTCACGTCTGAACCCAGATCCAACATGACTCCATCCATGTCATAGCCATCGAGTTCTGTTGTCATCTTAAATTCTTGGCCAGTGCACTTTTGCTTGTTGACCTGACATACATCTCTTTCTGGCAGCGAAGTTGATATGGTTTCCTCCACTCCTTGTGTCTTTATGAAAGTAGATAACATTTGTTTCAACTTACTTGTAGCTTCTGGATCATTCATCAGTCACAAACAAAAACACAAGAAAGAACTTACTTGGCCTTCAAATTCTTCCTTGCGACCCAAGTATTGTAAGACTTCTACATGCATTATACATTGTAATTCTTCCTAGCCCTGTTCTTCATATGCATTTTTCTCAGCGCATTGCAGCTCAACCTGTTTGCAAGATTCCTCTATTGACCACAACGTCACACGCTGTAATTATTTGTGCATGAGCTTCTTCCGGTGACCTTTGTGTTGTGTTTTGTACCTCTTTAGGTATCCGAGCTTCCTCCAATGACCTTTACGTCATCCTATATACTTATTCTTGGATATTTGCTTCCTCAAGTGACCTATGAGTCATGCAATACAAATCCTCACATTCTCTTTCTTCTTCTAGTGCTCTCTGCATATCACACATGAACTATTTTTGCTGGGCAACATCAAACCTTGGAGGGGGCTGAGCTACCTTCCTTATTTTCCCATCCGAATTTTGACTTAATCCTTCAACATGCTCAAAGTATGCTCTTGTATTTTCTCCTCCTAAGGGTTACTACCCAAAAATTCTCCTCCTCATTATTATTCTTATTCTTTCACAACTCCACATGCACCATGTTGCAATTGGTCTTTTTTTCTTCCCACGTTTTCAACTAATTAGGATAGTATTTGGTGACATGGTCAAGACTATAGCAATATGTGCAAAGTGCACATGGTTTGGTACAAAACCTTGAGACATGACCAATATATCTGCAATTAAAACATGTGGGGGTTCTACCTCCTCATCCTCCATATCCTCGACCACAACTACACCCATGTCCACCTTGGGGACATCCTTGGTACCTGCCTCTTTCTGCGCTGCCGTGCTCACCACCCTTCTTCTCTTCATGTACCTGGAATGCATCACAAGTATTATATTTCCTCAATTGGAGTGAGCATAAATTATTCACATCATGCTTGATGTATTTACTGAACTCATAGAATGGATTATGGGTCATTTTTTGGTGGCACATGGCCCCACTGTTTTCATATCTCACACCATTTCATCTGCCAAGGTGGAAATGGAATGGGTGTGCCTGTCACCACATAATTTGGAAGGACAAGGAATTCATCCCTTTGGTTCCCTTCTGAGAGACATGTGGTACACCATATGTGCTCACACATGACATTCATCTTATCTATATCTTGCAACTGCATCGTTAGGTTGGTTAGTTGTGACTGCAATTGCACCAACCCTGTCGATGTCTCTACCCCTCCTGGTGTAGTTTCCAGGCGCATTGAAATTTCTACTTCCTTTACTTCAGTCGTAACCTTCTACTGGGTGAGAGGAACTCAAATATGGGAAAGTAACCTCAAAATAAACCATTCTTTGTGCTACATGTCCTGGATTTGGAACATTAGCCTATCCAATAAAATTTTAAACCGTTGGTCATAATCCCATATGATCTTGCCTTCCTTCTGTTTGATATCTTTTATTTTTGTGATACATTGGGACTGTGACTTATGTTTATGGAACTCCCTAAGCATATCCTACTTAATCTTGGCCATGGAACTCGTCTTTCCCACTAGAACAATAGCCTTATACTTCATATACCATGTCAAGGCTACGTCCTGAACATGGTCTCTAGCTGTGCGATTTTGGCTGCTTCATGTGTGATTGTCTTTATAGAACATATTTGTTCACATGTACACCATTGCTTCTCTACATCATCCTTACTCATTTAGTGGAACCCGGGTAGCCTCAGGGTACTATCCTAATTTTCCATCCTCAAACTTGAGCTAGTTCCTCCTCTCTCACTACTAGGGGTTTTATTTCTTAACACCAATACTTATCAAGGTAAAGTAGTGATGAATTCACCTTCTTATTCACTTTTCTCTTCTTCTTCTCTCTCTTCTACTCCAATTGCTTCACTATATGATGTGTTTTCTTCTTTATTAAAATGTGCAATATGGGTGGTAAGTCCATATTCTTTTGAAATTTATCGTGAGGTGACCTATAGAGTTTCCTACTTGCATCCACATAAGACCATATATGATTGCCAATTCTTCTCCTCCACTACTAGGGGTGCCTCCATATTACTTTTCTTCTGACACACCAACACACTACTCTTTACCTTCCTAGACTATCTGTGCACCACAAACCTGTGCTCAGTATTTCGGTCCTATCTATGCACTACCACTTTTCATGCTATCTTCCTATGTTAAAAACACACTACTGCTCTGCGTTCCATATTTTCCTTTTATCAACACACCATTTCTCTATGCTTCATCTTCCTCTAAGTTTGCGACACTTTGCAACAACCAACGGGTGCATAATTAATCACCTAGGACCTTACTAGTATCACTATTGGTTTTCTCACTAGATACCCTATCCTCTATTCCATGCCTCTTCACATGCCTATCATCATCTATGCTCCACTCAAACACAACATACTTTGCTGCACTACCACCTAGTGTGGGTTATTTTCTCTTCATCCTAGGCCCAACCCCTCATCATGAACTCCTAGATAACTCTTTTCCACCTCTCTGATCCACTTTTCTTCTTATCTCAGCCCTTCTTGCGTATCTCTAGACTCTTTTTCTTTTCTTCTCCTCTAGGTCCATTTGATTCCTCACCTCATCTCAACAATTTTTGGATCCTCCTCAATAGATACCCTTTCTCTCTGACCTTCCCCCATCTTTTCCAACCCCCCCATTCTAGGGGATTTTACTCAACCATTCGATCGATATCCATGCACATCGACCCTTTCTTCACAAACAAATTTTTTATCCAAAGTGGAATCTCTTCCAACATATTCTTTCTCGGACCTTCCGTGAACTTTATTTCAGCCTTGCTGAAAGAATCAGTGTATTCGATAGCGAATTCAAATATGTATTCTTATTTTACTCAAGAAAACTGGAATTCAATAGCTCGAGTCCACTTATTATCCAACACTTTAAATCTTTCAAGCTTGGCTTGATCCTAAACTATTGGTTCCAAAATCCACATAGTAGAATTGGTAGCAATTTTTCTTTTCATCCACTCAAACAATAAACAAGGAAATTCCACAAAGAAAATTTCATGCGTACCCATGTAAATATAGCCATCTTTCAATTTCTTCACATTCACTTTCAACCCCTAAGTTTCTCACAGGGAAAACTCACTTTCTTTCACAGTCAACTAGTCTTGAATTTCCTCCCAAGATGGATTCCACCTCATCTCTTTCCTTCAACCTTCCTGACAAGAATTTCAAGTCCTGACAACAGAATCATTTGTTGGCGCTTTATTTCATGCTTGCGTACGTCTTTCCTAACGTTGGGGAGTTTACACCCAGGGTTCATTCAATGTTGACTAACAAAACCCCCAGAGCATCGACATATCAACCCTCGAACAAGGCCAACGAAGGTCTCACCTAAGATGTAGAGAGGATCACAGAGACCATAAGGTCTTGTGACAAGGATGAAGTATAGAAACACAAATATCCATCAAGGATGGAATTCATGCGACTCATATCTGAAAAATTATTAGGACTAAGAAGTAAAAACACACACACACACATATTCGACTCATACATGATAGCCATAGAATAAATCAGAATTGTCACATCTTTATTACTAAAGTCATTCCATCACAACAAAGGCATACATTACATAG
>JZKD02S1648368.1:102860-149950 GCA_000966675.3 Picea glauca | reverse complement strand
GACTGTTACAAAGGAAACCAACTCTGATACCATGTTGAAATTTTGGTATGCTTGTTTAACCATAGACAATGTCACATCATTGTCACCCAACCATAGGCATTCACATATGCCACCCCCAATCACACTAACCTTTACTTAGAATAATTATGACAATCCTACTCCAGAACCAACAAATAAACCCTAGTTGTTAACTGCAACAACAACTCAAGACAAGTAGAGATCTCCTTCTCCAAGGGTAGCACACAAGAGAGAGAGAGAGAGAGAGAGAGTCTCCATATCCACAAAACAAGTACAATACACAACTGCAGCAGCTGCAACTGCACTACTCTCTCTCTCAAACTTGTGCCATGCTTAGCAAGAATATCACCAAGAGAGGCAACCTATGTTTTGAGGGTTTTGAGTGAACAAACCCTAGAAACCAGCAAGGAGGTGAAAGATTCCTCTGTTCCTGGTTCAAGCTTGGCCAAGAAGGTGAAATATCACTCCCTCACCATTCTATCCAGTCACATGTATTCAACATGCAATATTTGGAGTTTGATGTACATATTTGGAGGGTTTTCTAGAAATAGGGTGCACCATTGGAAGAGAAGAAGCTCGATTTGCTTGGAGGAGACTTGATCTACACTTCTACACTATTGGAGTTCTATTGCTAGGGTCATAGCACCATTTTGCAGCTTATACTTCAAGGGTTTTCTTATTGGATGATTTTTAATATCTTGGGCCAAATTTACGAAGGAGGGTGCAACTCCCATTGAGGAGATTCATAGATCTGAAGGAGCGCTTGGGATTTTTCACTCAAACTTGGACTGATCCTTCTCTCTAGCCCCTGATCTACATTTTGAGAGAATTTTTGTGTTGTTTGGAGGTCATTTACTAGGGGGCTGAAATATTGAGCATATTCAGCTAGCCGGGGCCGTACCAGTTCCATATCCAACCATCCAGGGTTGTACCAGTTGCGATCTGAAGGATTCCAATCATAAAGGGAAAGAAATTAATCTTGTAACAATCTATATTTAGTGGGTGAAAACCAAGAACCTCTATATCTTCTCTATTGTACCAGATCTACAGATCCATGTATGAGGATCTCTTCTAATATTAAATAAAGGTTAGATTTGAAGCTTATTGCCTTGTTTGTGTCTTTCTTTCCTTGCACAGTGTTCAAATCTTGTTTTTATGTCTCCAATGCAATAAAATCCAAGAAAAACTCTTCAGCACATCTTTCTGTAATCACAACCTGTAAAAAACAAACAACAACAAACCCTAGTTCCAGGCCAAAATTGCTAAGGAACATTACACCATCTATAAGGAATGACTTCCATGTGGTGGGATCAAATAAAGAAAATTAATCACAATAATGAGAGGAAGTAGTTCAATAAATAAGTACAATAGTGGTACCTTTCTGAGTATTACTATGACAAGAAGATGCAAGAGTTCTTTGAACTCAAGTTGGGAAATATGACCATGGAAAAATATGAGAATAAGTTTTTGGAGCTACTGAGGTATGTTGGCTATATTAAAGAGGAAAAAATTAAAATACAACATTTATTAATTGGGTTTCTATCATTTTACATAGATAAGATCCAATTTGAAGAACCTAAGACTCTTGAAGAGACCATCAAGAAATCCAAATATCTATGTGATCAAAACAAAGGCAGAGAAATTTTCTAGAAGTCTTGAAAATATAAGAAAAATGACAAACTAGACAAGAGGAAGAAGGGATTCAAACCTCCCTTCTATAGGAACAATACTAACACATATCAACAAAGTCAACCAACTTAGAGTGGATCCAAGATGGCTAAATCCTTGGAGAAAAGGCATGGAAAAGGGCAAGGCAACCAATCAAACGTTGGGGATGTGAAGGAGACCATTTGTATATAGATTGTCCTCATAAGAGAGATAGAATGAGGAATTTGCACAACATATAGGAAGCAACTACAATGGAAGATGTGGGTAGGAACATCCCAATAATATTTTCAACCTTGAAAAATCAATAAGCATACCATCAGTCAAACATGATTGATGTTGAAGGTAAGATTGTCAATCAATCTATTGCAATTTTAATTGATTTAGGAGCAAGTCATAGTTACATTGAATCTAATTCGGTTGAACAATTTCATTTGAGGAGAAGTAATTATGAAAAATCATGGTTGGTTCAACTAGCTATTGGGACTAAAGGAAAATTAATGAGATTGTTAAGGGATATCCATTAGATATGAATGGCGTTAGCACTATTGTATACCTACATATAACACCACTTGGCTCATATGATGTCCTCATTGGAATGGATTGGTTGGATGTGCATCATGATGTTCTACATTGTCATAACAAGAATTTTACTTGTCATGATAAAGAAAGAAAGCAGAGGATAGTCAAACGAACTCCAAGACCTATTTCTATAAGGGAGATTTCATTCTTACAGCTGAAGAGATGCTTCAAGAAAGGATGCAATAAAAGGGAAAATACTTGGTGAAATCTATATATAAAAAAGAAATGGAAGCAATTTTACATGCAATAAAAAAAATGGTGGCAATATCTCATTGGGAGGCATTAAATTCAAGACAGACCATGATAGACTAAAGTACTTTTTGGAGAAAATATTGTCATCGAAAGAGCAACAAAAATGGGTAGCAAAAATGCAAGGGTTTGATTTTGAAATAATCTACAAAAAGGGGAAGGACAATGTCGTCACAAATGCCATTTCTAGAATAGAAGAATTCTCAAGTTTATATTCCACTACATCTTCCATTCCTGTGTGGTTGGAAGAAGCTTGCCATGAATGGAAAAATGACAATAGTATTAGACATAAAATACAATGTATAAAGGAAGAGATGAACTCTATGGAACATTGGGAGTGGAAGAGAGATATTATTTGGTACAAGGGGAGAATATTTTTATGCCCTCAATAAAAGTTGAAGAAAAAAAATGTTAAGGGAGTCTCATGGTTCTCCAATGGTAGGACATTCACAGTTCATTAAAACATATCAAAGGATAAAAACAGATTTATTTTTGGAAGGAATGAAGAAATACATTCAAAAGTTTGTAAGAGAATGTTAAGTTTGCCAAATAAATAAAGGAGAAATAGTAAAAACTCCAAGGTTACGTCAGCCTTTACACATACCAAATCAAAGACGAGAAGAGATATCAATGGATTTCATTATAGGTTTATTGAAATTAGAAGGTAAGGATTCCATTTTTGTGGTTTGGATAGACTCACAAAATATGCACATTTTTGTGGAATTCAAAGTACATATACGACAAGTCAAGTTGCAGAAGTGTTCATGAAGGAAATTCATAGACTTCCTGGATTTCCTAAAGTAATAGTAAGTGACAGAGATCCAAAATTCACAGGAATTTTTTGGAAATAATTATGGAAGATGAGTGGAACAACAATAACTATGAGCTCAACATATCATCCTCGAACAGATAGTCAAACAAAAATAATTTAACATATTTTTATAGGGTTATCTATGTTGATATTCTTTAGACAAGCAATTTCAATGGGTGAAGTGGCTTCCTCTTGCAGAATGATGGTATAATACCACCTATCACACATCTACTAATATGTACCCATTTTAATCCCTTTATGGATATCCAACTCCTAGTATCTCATACTTTTTGTAGGACCATTCCAAAGTGGAGGCAGTAACGTCACATATGGAAAATACTAAAGAAACTTTGACAATTCTTAAGAAAAAACTTAAAATGGAACAAAACAAGATGAAGCAACAAGTAGATCAACATTGAAGTGAAAGACAATTTGAGGAGGGTGATTGGGTATTTTTGAGACTACAACTATAACACACCCGACCCCCACTAAACCTCCTTAGTATTGGTGGGGTGTACACGTTTTCTCTTATTCTTTCTAATCCGTCTTTCAGACCATGACTTCTTTCTCTACTCTGAGCACATAATCCAATTCTTCTCCTCAAGAACATTCCAAAGACTAGAATTATGCTAAAATCCAAGCTATGGTTGGAAAAAGTTATGGCCTTCTAAATGTTCCAAGGGGATTCTACATAGATGACATCACTCTATCCACATGGAAGCCATGTAAACCTCTCCCCATGTCTAGTTGATGTGGATCCTCTTATAAATCCTCTAGCGCAGACTTGTGGGCCTTCAAATCCCACAAAACTACTAGAACTCTCTTCACAGGGAAATTCTCCTATAGAAATCCCTACATCCCATCGAGTGGTTCCTCCCATGGATCACATCCTGCAACACCAGTGGAGACTCATGCCTTCAAACTCCCCCGAATTAATATGCACACAAATCCTTCCACGGGTCGTAGGCTGTGATAACATGCTCGCTCAACAGATTGGATGGTCTAGTTTGATCGAAACCAATGTTTCATGATTCTCCATGGATTTTAACATGCTCGATCAAGAAATTCTCCTACTTGTTCTGACTCTACCACAGGAGGACACATGTCCTCTTCCATGTGTCACCTGCCACATGCCCATCTTTGACTCCTATAACCTTGCTGACATGTCCCCTAATATGTCATGCCAACATGGCATGATGAATCAACAAGATAACATGACATCTTATTCACTCCTGGCCCCTTTCTAGAAAACATGCTAGTATGAGAGATTGGATGGTGGGTGATCAACCTGATCAACGATCTAGATCACTGTGGGCTCTCCAAACTACACAATATTCTACAGGCCATTGGGCTCGACCGATATGTTGGCCCATATTTATTATCCCATTGATCAACGACTCTCATCCTCTTTTGGCTCGTGGGCTTATTCCATATGGCTATCACATCATCAAGACCCTATTCTTTCCTAAGCCCATAGCCCGCTAGGATTGTCACCTTGTGTCTTCAGGCTCAAACCCTTTACCATGCCTTGAGGTTTCCCTGCAAATCTACTGGTGTAATCCCTGTGGACCTTCTCCCATGATCCTAACCCCATGAGCATGATTTTTCGAGCTTGATCCCACTAGCCTTCTCCTAACCATCGATCTTTGATGGACGATCGAGATCCAATATCATGCCCATCGCATGATCCATATTTAACCTCAACACTCAACTGATTTTCATACTTTCCTTCATCATTTTATTAAAGGCTTGGGCAACCTGGTTATCTATGGTTCCAGTTATAAGGGTTCTACATAGTCTAGGTTCCCACGATAGGTTTGCATCACGAGGTTCCACATCTAAACTCTACACCCAATGAATTTATAATAAAGGAGAATCATTGTATAAGCATATCATCTTGTCTTCTAAATTGGATATATTTTAAAGGGAGGTTTCACCCTTGAAGTGGATTATATTCATTGACTTTTAATCATTTTTAAGAAGTTGGATCATAACACTTTGTAGCTTGAGACATCGATTAACTTACCCACAAATGGTTATTCCCTCTTTCATGGATTTTATTGTTTCCTTGGTATGATCAACAACCTATGAGCAACTAATTTTGAGGTGTATCAATAGTTATGTATCAAAGTATTTCTTTTTCTAACACAGAGTTGAAATGCAATAATGGTATATTTTGTTGTTCGAAGTGTTGATTTTAGTTCTGTAGCATGGTGTTTAATTTTCCTTAGAGATGTAACTCACAATGATTATAGCAGAACACAGACAAAGGGTTTTCAAATAATGTCTTAATACATGTGATTTAATATGGTGGAGCATATTCTAGTCTAATAGTAATTTCATAAGATAGACTATTTTTACTCCACGTTAGGAATTCATATTGGTGAATTGTGTGGACTCTTAGTCCCTCAATTATGGATCATAGTGGGTTCATCAGAGACCTTGAAGCAGCTGCCATGGGAAAATCCTTGAAGAGGGAGAACTTGGAAGAGTTAAGAGACTTCAATAGGAAGATCCAAGAAGAAAGTTGGTATTGGAGGTAGAGATAAGATGAGTTGGAAAAAGAGCTTTCCAAGTACTAGGACTCCTTCATCATCATGAGGGAATAATTTAGACATGAGCAAATTGCATATCTTGCAATTGGGGGAGAAATTCATTCATCTAGATAATTGGTAATAGGAGAGGTTCACCAAGTGACTGCTAAGCTATATTAGGACTTGGCAACGAAGGATGAGACCTTGAAGGATATACAAGTAGTTGTCCAAGAGACCAAGAAAGCTCCTTCCATTTCCACTATTGAATCCAGCACCATTACTAACTTAAGATTGATATTTACTTACATTATAAGATCCTTCCTAAAGAGACCTTAATTGACTTTGAAAAGCATACTAGAGGCATCGATTCCAAGCTCATGAAGAAAATGGGGTATGATAGACAAGTCCAAGGGATTATGATCCCCATTGTAGATCAATGAAGGCCCAAGTATGAAGGCCTAGGATTCAGTAGACAAGAATCTAGCACAAGTTCAAGTCAAACCACCTTTGTCAAGGAAAGAGAAATCAAAAAAGAAGGAATTCCCATGGAGGTAAAGGTAGCTAGAAAAGGTATGTGCAACAAGCCACTCAAATTTTATTGCATAGGCTTGGAAGAGAGAAACAAAGAGATGATTCCACCACCCAAAGTTCCTCCAACTCTTGGGGGACTAAGAAACCAAGCCAACAAGCATCATCACAAACCGAAAACGTATGGGATAGTATCTTTGGTTTGTTTTTGTTGCAAGGAAAGGGGTCATAATGCTAGCAATTGTTGGCACTCTAGAAGGACAAGAAGATCATGTAGGTACTATTTCCAGCACTATATATTGAATGGACATTGGGAGTCCAAATGTTGGAGGCTTCACCTGAAAATCCATCCCAAAAATAGAACAACCAAGAAGGAAACTTGGAGAGTCAAGGTCAAGGGTAAAGAGGAGTTGCTTCCACTTGTAGCCCAAGGAGTGGTGGTTTTCCAATGACCTGTTACAACAATGAATGTCATATCTATCCATAAGATGGACATCATTCTTATGCTAAAGGTATCCCCTATTCAACTCTTATCTCCCATCCTACAACGAAGGCACCCTTTCTTGGAGATTTTCCAAAGTTTGCTTGATAATAGGAGAAGAAGAATATCGAAAGGATTTGAATATTTTGGGGACCAAAAATCCTATAAATGGGGAGGCGTGTTCCAAATTGGATCCTCTTGTAAATTTGTAATAAGCATGTCATTGTTCTTTTTATTTTATTTTGTCTTTTTCGACAAAATTGAAAGTGGAAACAAACCATTCTGATGGCCGGTCTTCCAAAGGCACCCCATTGAAATAAATGAAGAATATAGTGAAGATATAAACAAGGATATGCAAGGAGAACTTGGGAATAGTAGTAGAAATGAGAGCTCAAAGAGGGAAACTTGCTTGAATATCGGAATACAAAGGAGTCACATAGCCTATCCATGATGAGCAAAGGTGTCTATGAGCCATGGATGCATTCAATTTTCTATTGTCAATGAGTAACAATAGAAACAATCTGTTTATAGCTCACCCCTCTGTATTTATCTCACGAGCTTAATAGAATCCCCATTAAATGTTGAAGTATATGTGCCAATTTTGAATTTTACACTTACAACAATTCTTTTTTGTTTAAACACAAACCACAAATCCATTTTTGCACACAACCATGTTGTGATTCATTCCCCCACTAAGGAGTTGGACATTGCTATATGCATATACATGCACCAAATCTATTTTTACACTCACAACAATTCATTTTTTTAAACACAGACCACAGATCTATTTTTGCACACAACCATGTTTTGATTCATTTTTATATTGGTTGGATGCATCCCTAGCTATTCTTTGCAGCTTGAGACATCAATTCACTTACCCACAAATGGTTATTACCTCTTTCATCAATTTTGTTGTTTCCTTGGTATGATCAACAACCTATTAGCAAATAATTTTGAGGTGTACCAACAATTCTATAGCAAAATATTTCTTTTTTTAACTTAGAATTGGAATGTGATAGTAGAATATTTTGTTGTACAAAAAATTGATTTCAATTTTGTAGCACGGTGTGTAATTTCCTTTAGAGCCAAAACTCATAGTTATTGTAGCATAACATAGACATAGGGGTTTCAAATAATGTCTCAATACATGTGATTTAATATGGTGGAGCATATTCCAGTCCAATAGTAATTACATAAGACAGAGTAATTTTACTCCACATTAGGAATCTGTATTGGTGAATTGTGTGGACTCTCAATCCCTTAATTATGGATCATATTAGAAATAATGATACATGTGACTTAGTACCATTTCCTAATGGATAGAAACACATTGGATGAAAACGGGTGTTTAAAAAAGAAGATGAAAATTACAAGGCACGATTGGTTGAGAAAGGATATGCCTAGGTTGAGGGGATATACTTTGGTGATATTTTTCCCCAGTTGCTAAGTAAAAATTTATCAAGTTTCTGTTATTTGTAGTAGAATCTTTTTATTTAGAGATAGAATAAATGGATGTGAAAACAACAATCCTACACAATGACTTGAAGGAGGAGATCTATAAGACACAACAAGAGCACTACATTGAAAAAGTTAAAGAGTCATTTGCTTGCAAATTAAAAAGGTGTTTATATGGTCTCAAACAATGTCTTAGAATGTGGTACCAAAAGTTTGATTCTTTTGTGTTGCGATTGGTATTTCTAATATCCAAATCAAATCAATTTGTATATTACAAACATGATGGTGGTCATTTCCTCGTTATCACTTTGTATGTAGATGATATGTTATTTTTTTGGTAATAGTAAGGATGTGAATTGAAGTCTCAACATTTAGCACAATTTGGCATGAAGGACTTGGGGGATGCAAAATATATCTTAGGAATGGAGATCAAGACCATAAATATTTGGTTAAGCCAGAGTAAGTATGTGAACTCTACACTGCAAATTTTTTGCATGGTAGATTGTAGGCCATTGTCTTTTCTAATTTCTATGGGACTAAGATTTCAATGGAGTAATGTCCTACAACACCCACAACAATGGAGGATATGGCTTATGTTCCTTATGCTAGTGCAATTGGTATATTGATGTATGCTACAGTCTGTATTAGACCATAAATTTCCCAAACAGTGGGAGTCTTGAGTCGATTCATGGTTAATCCTAGACGTGAACATTAGCCTGCTACAATGAAGAGGGTCTTCAAGTATTTGCAAGATACTTTTGAATATTCCATTTGTTATCACAATAATGTTTCAGGGGACCAAAAATCAGTGGATATATAAGGTTATGTGGATTTTGATTGGGAGAGGGGTGTAGATAGAAGGAGATCTACCATCAGATATATGTTTTGATGGTTTGGTGAAACAATAAGTTGGATGAGAAAGAAACAAGTGGTGGTCTATTTGTTTACTGTAGAGGAAAAGTATATGGAAACTACCCATGCTTGTAAGAAGACCATTTGGGTTATTAAATGGTGTTCAGATGTAGGGATAAGCTAGAGATATATTATAGTTCAATGTGATATTAATAATGTCATTTGTCTAGCTAAGAACCCAACCTTTCATGTGAAAACAAAGCACATTGATATCCAATACCATTTCTTTGGGGAGAATGTTGAGAAAACTATGTCATACACCTTGCATATTTGTAGCAGAGCAATTAACTCAAGGAATGTTGACTAGTGGCAAGAAATTGATGTTGAGCAATAACAATTGGCCAATTAATTGATGATGGTTTCCAACATGCAAAATTGGAGAACCATAAATGGTTTATGGTTTTGTTATGCTTATTTATTGAGAGCTTGGGTTGGAGGTAAATATAGAGTTTTTAACTTACTATTATGCTTCCAAAATTTCTCTGGAACATCCATGCTATTTAATATTCCTGTTGAGAGCACACAAACTCTGTAATGTATTGTAACCATTTCTTAGTTGTTGAATAATGCATTCAATGTGCTTTGGATTGTAGGGGTTTTCTCTCGAAAAAGTTTTCCCCGATAATCATTGTTTAATGGTTGTATGTTTTTGTATTTTTGTTACCACAATTATGTTTATTTAGTTTTTGTACATTCTTCTCTCATTAATTAGTGTAGTAAGTGTATTTTACACCTATGCTTTCTTTTAGTTTGGATGGTGGTTGAATGAATCTAATATCATGGCTTACACTCATGGCATCCTAAGTGGAATCCATTGCCTCCACATGTGTTATAGCAAGATTTGCCTCACCCTATGCAAATTTTCTCAGAAGGCCTGTTTCCATTTCCCTATGCAAACTTGAAGTCCCTTTTTGCAAATCCCAGCGCTAAAAACAATATTTTTCCACATATACGCACCCTAACTATTGTACATCATGAGCATACGTAGGTTGCACCGCTACAAGCTGCGTACATCTGGTTTTGTGCCCAAAATTAAAAAAATGGTGTCGGGTTTCCATGTCACGTCACAAGATCCATGATCCCTGACCTTCCATATACTGGAAATGTTATGAATCGACCCTTCAGTTCCATTTGAAGGCTATAAAAGGGCCATATCCAAGCTATCGAAAAGAGGAGAGGAATTCAACTTTGAGAGCAAAGTTACTCTAGAAAAATTATTCACTTCATATTGAATCTACATCCCTTGGTCCTTTTAAGTCTGAACACATTGTTCCACACCCAAGCTCTTCCCTACTTGATTGAGAACCTCATTGTCTCTCTTATATGAGCTTGCCTTTGGTGGAGGATTGAAGTGGAGGAAGCCCAGCTGGAAGGGACTTATTTTCTCGGTTCCGAACCGTGTCGACACGGAATTTTGTAATTCATTCACTTCTACTGATTACATTTTAATAGAAATACTCTTTTCTCGTCCAATAAATATCTTGCAAATATTTGAATTGTTATTCCATGGGTGTATTTGTTATGAATGTTGATGGATTATGCTATTGAATGTGCTAACTTTATACATTATCACCATATGCTTGCGTTTCTTGGTTGTTGAGGACAAGTTATAGGTGTATTGCTTTGAGTCAAGTGTTCAACGATGGACTTCATCAAACGTCTGGACGCGGTAGGCTCTTTATCTTGTCTCGTTAGCATATTTTCTTATATAGAATATATGAGATTAGAGTTGATTTCTACAATCATTTCCATCTATTGTGGTTTTCCCCTAGCCATAAAGAGATTTTCCTTGTAAAAATAGGTGGAGGATTATGTAATGTGATATCAAGGGAAATAATGTTCTTGTGGGTGCCACTGGTGTGAAGATTTTCTTACGTTTTCTTTGCTAACTTGCCAAGAGTTTTGGTGCTGAGGAGAAGGGATAGGAGGCCCTACAATTGAGGGGGACCCCTTAGTGGATATCTCTATAGGTAGTGAATGAGGAGGGATAAGAACCTATTTCTAATATTTTTTCTCTTGGATGATCTATGTTGGAGTTGGCCACTAGTATGTATCCATGGAACCACACTTATAGTTCCTTCAATGCAATGTATTGGATTGACTGCACAAAGGAGTTTCTTGATTTGCTTACAACACTTTCACCTCAAATCTAAGATTTCCTAAAACAAATAGTTTGGAGAGATCCTAAGAAGAGGTAGCCAATGTAGAGTTGTTGACCCATCCTTTCCTAAATGAGCACTACTCTGCCAAGTGGAGGCAAAGTGTTTTGTAAGCTATCAGGGATATCCATTGGAAATAGTTTGTCACAATAGATCTTACAAGTTTTCTGAAATCTGTTGTTATGCAATGTTTCACTCAAGATTCAAGTTTGATGTTTCTAGATTCATGCATGAAAATACTAAATTAACTAAAACCAAAATGAAAGAAGCTACACAAATAAAAGACCATCACACAATGAACACAAGATGTACATGGGGAAAACCCACGGGATAGAACCAACTAGAATGTAATGTCTATGCTCTTCCCTTTTCTTTTCAATTATGAAGTGCAAATACAAAGAAATGGGCTATGCTCTTCCCTTTTCTTTTCAATTATGAAGTGCAAATACAAAAAAATGGGCTATGCTCTTTTCTTCTTAGTTATGAAGTGCAAAGGCCTTCTCCTAGGGATAAAGTGATGGAATTGACCACAACTTGTAAATTTGAAGATGTTTCTAACAACCTAATTGGATCACAAACCCCCATGATGAGTAGATTGTTGTGAAATCTCAAAGGTAAATCTCCAACATCAAGTAAACATATGTCAAAATCAGACATTGGTAAGGACTCCTCCATCCAAGAGCTTCCATTCACAAAAGAAAAGTGTAGTTCCAGCTTAGCAATTATCAATTAAGAAGAGTTGTAGCCCATATGTGAACTAGATGAAATGCTTGGAGGCTGCGGTCTCTACAACAAATCCTAAACTCCAATCATCTTCCAATGCTTTCATTGAGACTCTGCATCATGGCTTGTTTTCAATAATGATAACAACCAATTTGATTGATGAAACTTGGGACATATATGGGAATTCATCTTAGAGAATTGCTTGTGGTGATCCTGGAATTCATAACATATCAATGGTTGAGGAAACATTTTATATCTTTGATGATAAGTGGACCTATGGCACTCATGCAAGTGTAGTTTGCTAACCTTGTCGTAATAATATGTGTACTACCAAGTTTTCCCATATAAGTATGATAAAGGAGCAATTGTACATTATTGTACATTAGCTACATAAAATATACTCTTGTATTTTTTCAATTGAATTAATCCAAATACACATATACTTCTTGATTGCTAATTTGACTTTCATTCTGATTTGTGTGAATCATCTTCAGAAAGTTTCCTCTTCTTTTTTGGCAAATCATCATGTCTCATCTAGAATTATCATCTTCTCTCATATCTTCATACATCACTTACAAGAACTCCAAATTACAACTAAAGGATATCTTTTAATTCTTTTGCTCACTAATTAATTGGAAGATAAAATCAACCCATAATCTATTTTACAATCATTCTTTTGAAAATTGAAATGGTAAAACCTTACCAATATAAATGGTTTCCTACTCCAAGTTATTACAAGAACTCCAAGTTACTACTCAAAACTCCAAGTTACTACTAAAGGATATCTTTTAATTCGTTACTACTAAGATATATCTTTTAATTCTTTTGCTCACTAATTAATTGGAAGATAAAATCAACCCATAATTTATTTTACAATAATTCCTTTGAAAATTGAAATGGTAAAACTTTACCAATATAAATATAAATGGTCTCCTATTAGAGTATCTTGCCAATTGGAAGATAAGATCAACCCATAATCTATTTTACCATCATTCTTTTGAAAATTGAAATGGTAAAACCTTACCAATATAAATGGTGTCCTATTAGAGTATCTTGCAAGTTATGGGTTGTTAGGAAGATAGTTGACATAGTTGATATAGAAGAATAAATCTCAAAATTTATAACTCTAGTTTTTTTGAACTCAACCCACCTATTTTGGAAAAGTATTTAGATTGATATTTCATAACTACTTTATAAGAAGTATGATATCTAGCTTTTGGATGGTGATGATTTGGAGGATATGTTTGGGAAGGTAATTTGGATTAAATTTTTATGAAAAGTTATGTAGGGAGTGTTATAATTAGTGATATTTTTATAAATAAAATAATAAATAATTGAATTATTATGATTTAAAATTTATAAGTTTTTGTTGTAAATATAAATTAAGTTAATTTTTTTTTTGTAATTTTAAGTTTGTTATACTGTTTGATATTTTTGTTGAAATTGTAATTTTAAATTGATGAAATTGTTTTAAATAAAAGATTAAATGTTATATGTTTTTGACTTTTTCTTTTTGTTATCAATGAAATTTAGCTAAATAATTTTTTTATTGAAATTACAATTTTGAATAATTAAAATTATTAGATTTTAATAAAAAATTGATTCAGTATCATAAAATAACTCATGTAATTAGATAAAATATGAAATTATATTTAATAAAAATTAAACTTTGTTTTAAGCATAAACTTTGAATAATTTTTACAAATTTAAGTAAAATATTTTAGATTTGGATTCATAGATATATTCAAAAAAATTATTACTTCTTGTAATAATACAATAAGTAATATCAAATATTCTAGCAATATGAATGTCATTTTTTTATATGTTTGTTTAAAAGTTCTTTTTAATTATTATATTTATTTTTTTTAGTTCTTTTTAACCAATATGGTTTATCATCAAAATAAATTGTAAAGAAAATCTTATATTTAATGTTTATTAACCTAATTAAAAGATAATCTTTTGAAATCTGTTTTAAAATTGGTTTTCATTTTCATTTTAAATTTTCTTTTAATGCTATCTTTTTATATGTTTGTTTAAAAGTTTTTTTAATTATTATATTTATTTTTTTAAATTCTTTTTAACCAATATGGTTTATCATCAAAATAAATTGTAAAGAAAATCTTATATTTAATGTTTATTAACCTAATTAAAAGACAATCTTTTGAAATCGGTTTTAAAATTGGTTTTCATTTTCATTTTAATTTTGCTTTTATTTTGTTATAGTTTGTTTAATTGTAATTATACCATTTTAATTAAATTAAATTAATTTATGTTTCTTATATTTAGTTAGTTTAGTTTAATTGAGTTATAATTATTTATTTAAATTACAATTGATTATTTTAATTTTGAGTAAAAATCAATTAATTTAATAAATTAGTTTAATAAAATTATTTTATTTTGAAAAATTATATCTTAAATTTAATTTTGATTTTGAATTAATTCAAGAATATTTTTTCAACTTTATTATTTATTATTTTATTGTTTCATGAGTTTCATAGTGAAAGAGAGAGCGAGAGAGCATTGGAAAATTTCTAAAACTTAGGGGGTCAATAAAATTTGTCAATTTTGTCACATTGAAAATGAAAAGTACTTTTTTAAAAAATATCTTGCATACACCCTCATTATATTGTAATTTCAAAATACTTGTTAAAACACTGATCTTCATAACCTTTTAACTCATAAAAAATATGGCGTTTTATGATTTCTTCTCTTAAAACTAATCAAGTACATAACTAAAATTCTAAATCAAACCAAATAACTCCTTACCTTTCTTAAGGTTCGAGAGACCAAAGTTGATTTTAATAGACGTTAAAGGGAGAAAAATTATAATGAGATACATTGAATCTTATTTGGTTGATAATATTGGGATCCAATTCTGGTTGATTTTCCAACCAACATCATTATTAAGGTTATTTGGCCTCTTTTCAATCTTGATTACTTCTTTAAATTTTTTGTTGTAATAATGGTCAATATTGGCCAATAAAAATTTGGTTTCTTCAATGAAAATGTGATGCTAGTCTTGTCTAAGTGTTCAACCAATATAGATGGAAGAACACTATTGCGCTCAATCTCAGTTACATGTTCTTAGATTTTAATCTTGATGGAATGGTCAGTTTCACCCACGTACATTTTTCCATGTGAGCAAAGGAATCATATAAACATTTTCTCTCTTATAATAAGTCCATGATAATGTTTGCTAAGAGCATAAAGGGCGACCATGATGCTGCAATAAGGGAAGTGAGGGTGATTTCCTTTGGGGAATAGCGGATGTCATATGTCATATGGATGGTTCCTCCACTCTCTTTGGAAGTACCTTTGGAGTTCTTGCATTGTTTTAAATTATTTATTATATGTTGCCCCTAAAACATTGATATGTTGCCCCTAAAACATTGATAGATGATGACGGTGTTTATTCTTCATTATCTTCTAGGAATTCTGATGCCTTAGCATTACAAACCTAACTTATTCTTTATGGGTGTTTTTTTGTCTTAACTTCAAAACCATTTCACTATGCTAATGGAATGTTGAATGGAAAGATATCGTTGTAGATATCTCATTGATGCATATTATAAACATAATTGCCATAATGTTTGTGTTAGATTTTGACTTTGAAAGTGAGATATTAATATACCAAGTTTTTATTAGAAGACAACTAGTAGATGGACTCTCCTTCCCTACACTGGACCACTTTCTGAGATTGATTTCCTAAGGCATTGTGAAACAGAGAAGAGATAGGTCATGCTTATATTGTGATTGGTTGAGAGGAAGAGGTCCATGGTTGGTTGGAGCTCGTTTGAGATGCTCAGAGGAATGTTTGTGAGATATTTTGTTGATTCATGTACACTTTGGGTTGGGTTGATGATCCAAAATGGATATGAAATAAACTTCGAATGGTGATGACTTAGATCAAGACAAAATTATTTGCAATTGGGAGTTCAAAACAATGTTATCGAAGGGTCAAAGAGGTTGCATAATAAATGTTTGTTGCTACTAAAGTTGGCGAAGAGGCATGAAGTTGCAGTTTAGTCTGAAGGGCCCCACATTAACTCAACCAACCATCCACTCGCCCATAAAATTGTTGTGATGCCAATGTAAGAGCCAAAGAAAACAAGAAAAAGAGGAACACATAAGTGAATCATTGTCATAAAGATGAATTGGGAAAGGTTGAGTGTTGCAAGAGGGGGATTCTAAGCCTTCCAACTACCTCAAACAATTCATAGTGTTGGCTATAAATTCATGCACAACAAAGTAGAAAAAATTCTTTGATAAAAATTAGTAAAAGAATGTTGATCATAAATTGCTACTCATCCATAAAGCCAATTTTTTTTTTTTTTTAAATGTGTAATTATTAGAAATAAAACATTACACAGTCATGATTTAGAAACGTCTTCCTCATCACTATACAAACCACTATAACAATAACTATGACTATTATCTATTTAAATTTTGTATAAAATTTAGAAATTTTTATTTCCTCAAAAATTGTGCTTTGATATTAATTTTTATTTTTAATTTATATATATAATATTAATGAATTTTTCATTATTATTTTATAATAAATTTTAAATATGATGTTTATTTTATAATAAATTTTCTTCGAATAACAGGACTGGACGCGTGGCGTGTCGCTTATAGACACGTCATCCACGTCCCATGATACTCACGTTCTTTTTTACTCTACTCAACGTCGGAGACTCGCTGGCGACAAAACTCTAACGTCGGAAAAGCAACTGCAGGTGACTTGGGCGGCCAAGAAAGCAAGAAAGGCACCATGCGGCGGCAGCTGATTTGTGCGGCTCAGACAGCAAAGCATTGGCAGGTGATTTGGGTGGCTGTCAAAGAAAGCAACTCCAACCTGCCACTGCGGCTTTCCTCTTCCCACTGGGCCTTTATAACCTCACTACACCACCACCAAAACCGGATTGTCTGCACAATTCAAAAAAACATTATTCTATGTATTGAATCGGGAGGGAATGAGAATCGAACTAGAGATGGGGAGAGCCCAGGAAGAGATACAATATTACTTTTGTCAAAAGACCAAAGGTAGAGCAATTTTCTAGAAGTCTTGAAAAGATAAGAAAAATGACAAACTAGACAAGAGGAAGAAGGGATTCAAACCTCATTTCTTAGGAACAATACTAACACATATCAACAAAGTCAATCAGCTTAGAGTGGATCTAAGATAGTTAAATTGTTGGGGAAAAGGCATAGAAAAGGGAAAGACAACCAATCAAACATTGGGGATGTGAAGGAGACCATTTGTATAGAGATTGATCTTATAAGAGAGATAGAATGAGGAATTTGCACAACATATAGGAAGCAACTACAATGGAAGATGTGGGTAGGAACATCCCCATAATATTGTTGGGTATGTGTTATATTCTTTGCCTCGAGAAACGTGTCGCATTTTTTGGCGGTTTTTCGGCACATGGTTTTTGTCGATGGTTTTCTATTTCCGGTTAAAGAATTAGAGTTGTTGACTAATCCAGGTCATTGGGTTAAGGTTTTGGATGTCGCTGACTCCTATATGTATATTGTATTGTAAACAATGTAATACTATGAATGAATATAAAATATGTTGGTTTTCCCAGTTTGGGTTTCCAGGGGAAAAATCTCTGTGTAATATTTGTATTTGTCATTGTATATTTTCTATTCTTTTACTGAAAATCTGTTTGCAGTAAATATTGTACAAGGTTAAAATCTACAAATATATGCAGTCTTGAAAAACCAACAGACATACCATCAATAAAACATGATTGATGTTGAAGGTAAGATTATCAATCAAACTATTGCAATTTTAATTGATTTAGGAGCAAATCATAGTTACATTAGCTCTAATTTGGTTGAACAATTTCATTTGAAGAGAAGTAATTATGAAAAATCATGGTTGGTTCAACTAGTTATCGGGACTAAAGGAAAATTAATGAGATTGTCAAAGGTTCTCCATTAGATATGAATGGTGTTAGCATTGTTCTAGACCTAAATATAACACCACTTGGCTCATATGATGTCCTCATTGGAATGGATTGGTTGGATGTGAATCATGATGTTCTAGATTGCCATAACAAGACTTTTACTTGTCATGATGAAGAAAGAAAGAAGAGGACAGTGAAAGGAACTCCAAGACCCATTTCTATAAGGGAGATTTCATTCTTACAACTAAAGAGATGCTTCTAGAAAGGATGTCAATTATATGCAACTCATGTGAAAGATCCAATCAAGTGACCCGTCTTGAATACCTTCCAGTGTTGCAGGAATTTGAAGATATATTTGGAGAAATACTGGGGTTTCCACCAAAAAATGATTCTATTGATTTGATGCATGGAGCCACAATAGTTTTTAAGACTCCATATATAATGAGTACAACGGAATTGAAGGAGTTGCAAATGCAATTAGAAGAATTGTTAAAGAAGGGGTATATAGGCCAAAGTGTCTCTCATTGGGGAGCATAAATATTCTTTGTAAAGAACAAATATGGAACTTTCAGGCTATGCATTGATTTTAGACAGCTAAACAAAGTCACTGTGAGGAATAAATATCATCTACCTAGAATTAATGACTTGTTTGATCAACTAAGAGAAGCAAATATCTTCTCAAATATAGACTTGAGGTTAGGTTACCATTAGGGAAGGATAAAGGATAAAGACACCAACAAGACAACTTTCAGAACTAGGTATGGACACTATGAATTTGTAGTGGTGCCATTTGGACTGACAAATCCACCATCTACCTTCGTGTACTAAATGAACAAAATTTTTAGAAATTACTTGGATTTGTCATTGTATTCCTAGATGAAATTCTTATTTTTTCAAAGTCAGGGGAGGAGTATGAAAAGAAATTGAGATTGGTACTACAAGTGCTAAGAGAGCTTCATTTGTATGCTAAGTTAAACACGTGTTCTTGTTACCAGAGGTAAATTCATTACTTGGGACACATAATTTTGGGAAAGGAATAGTAGTAGATCTAGAGAACATTGAAGATATTAAAGGATGGTCCACACCTAAGAACATAACATAGGTAAGGTCATTCACAGGGCTTGTTGGATACTAAAAAATATCCATAGAAAGATTGTCGAAGATTGTTCATCCCATTACATCTTTAAAGAAGAAAATAATTAAATTTGAATGGACACCAAAGTGTGAAGAAAGCTTCCAACTTTTGAAGGAATTTCTTACTAATGCACCTATTCTCAAGATTGTTGACCTAAGTGAAGATTTTGTGGTATGTACATATGCTTGTAAAGAGAGACTTGGTGGAGTTCTTACCCAGAAAGGACATGTGATTTGTTATGAATATAGAAAGCTTAAATAGCACAAGAAGAAATATGTCACACATGACTTAGAGCTTACTATCGTAGTTCATTCACTGAAAATGTGGAGACATTATTTAATGGGGAGGAAATTTGAGTTAAGGACAAATCACAGTGTTCTGAAATATTTATTTGAACAACGAACTTTAAATGTCAAGCAAAAAAATGGCTAGAATTTCTTAGTGAATATGAGTTTAATACTAGATATATTAGAGGGAAAGAAAATAGCACATGCAATGCATGCTACAACCATTAACATGTGCGAATTAGATTTGAAAAACAAAATTTTGGAAGCTCTTATTTCAAATGAATATTTCTCATAGGTAAAATAAGGATTACAACAAGAAAATGTATAGTTGAAATATGAAGAGTATAAGCAGGAAGAAGATGAAATTCTTATGTATAAAATGGAGTGTATATTCCTAATTCTTATGGATTAAAAAATGAAAGTATTAAAATAAATGCATAATTTTCAATATGTTGGACATCCTAGTTACCAAAACATAATTGCACCAGTGAGAAGTGAATACTTTTGACCATAAATGGAAAAAAATGTTGTTGATTATATAACCAGATGTATAGAAAGTTGAACATAGACATCCAATAGGTTTACTATCTAGCCATTTCCTATTCCAAAGTGGAAATGAGAAGTGGTAACCATTGATTTTATCATTTAATTTCCCAATACAACAAGGCAACATGACTCCATAATAGTAGTGGTAGAAAATTTTAAAAAAGTTGTTCACTTTATCTTGTTTAAATTGACTCATAAGACAACTAACAGCAGAAATGTGCATGAAAGAGATTGTCAGGTTACATGGAATACCTAAGGCAATTGTTTCATATAGAGATCCAAAGTTTACTTTAAACTTTTGGAAAGGATTATTCAAGGGTTTTGGTACAAATCTTTATTTTAGTACAACCTATCATCCACAAATAGATGGGAAAATAGAGATAGTTAATCAAGTGATTGAAGACATGTTAATAATGTATTAACTTTTGGAAAGGATTATTCAAGGGTTTTGGTACAAATCTTTATTTTAGTACAACCTATCATCCACAAATAGATTGGAAAATAGAGATAGTTAATCAAGTGATTGAAGACATGTTAATAATGTATGTGATAGATAAGCCATTCAAGTGGGAGAACTACTTGCATTTATTTGAATTTGATTATAGTTATGGATATCGAGTTTTAATAAAGACGAGTCTATTTGAAGATTTATATGGTAGGAAGTGTGATACTCCATTTGGTTGGACAATCTAGTAGACAGAGTAGTACTTGGGCCAGACTTGCTCTAAGAAATGGAAGAACAAATTATCAAAGATCAACTAGAATTTAAAGAAAATACATGACATACAATGGAGTTATGTAGATAAAGACACAATATCAAGGAAATCTATAAAGGCACGATATCAAGAAAATTTAAAGTTGGGGAGCATGCATTCTTGAAAGTGAAACCAAAGAAGAGATCTTTGAAGTTGGGAATTTGCACTAAGTTAGCAACCAGATATTGTGGTCCATTTGAGATATTGGATAGGGTAGGGCTTGTTACATACATGCTTTCATTGCATGTTTCCATAAAAATTCATAATGTATTTCATGTGTCATTATTGAAAAAGTATGTGCATGACCCTAACCATGTCATTGACTGAATTTTGATTCAAGTGGAACCTAAAGAATACTTCTAAGTACAACCAATGTGTTTATTGGATAGGAAGGTTACGATGCTTAGGACTAGAGTCACAGGGAAAGTAAAGGTACAATGCACTCATTACAACCTTGAATAAGCAATGTGGGAGTTGAAGGATGCAATGCAGGAGGCATATCCACATTTGTTTTGAAATTTTGATGTAAAATATAGTGTATGTAAAGGTGGTGTGAACCAAGGACGATTCAAAATCTAGGGGGAGGGGAATATAATACCCTAGTTTTGATCCCCAAATTAGTAATGTATATGTGTACATGATGAATGGTTGAGATCCAAATGATGTAATATGTAAAATGGTACATTGAATGATAAAAAAATACATTATAGGCTCTAGAAGGTGAAGGAAAAAAAACACATGGGGCTATGAGTCCACAAGTGGGGAAATAAAGGGGGCTTAGGGAGTATTAAGGGGGCTAAAAGAAAATAATATTATTGGTAATCTTAAGTCCTTAACCCTCCTTAATTATCATTCCATTATCCTTGTGATTAGTTTTAAGAGAGGGGAAACATGTACTTCCCATGAAGACACATGATTTATTATTAACATGCAAATATACTCCATGATTTTGGGCATGCAAATATACTCCATGATTCATATTCATTCTTCATGGAGGTTTTCTCTATGAGCTAAAGCTAATGTATTATTGTTGTAATAAAATTATTAAAAATGGTTGATTGTGTATATGGTAAATTGTTGAATTTGAGGAAAATTAATTACAATTGAGAATCCATGGATTCCCAACAATGAGATTTCCTGGTCGATCTATGTTGGAGCCCTAGAGGGAAGTGGAATCTCCCAATTGAATATAGAGCAAAGAAGGGGGTCGCATTCCTTGGGTTGTATCGGCCGATGGGGAAAGATGGCTATGTATTAAGATAGTTGTAGAAGTCAACAAACCGTGAATTTTGGGAATTTGGGCTATGTGAAGAGAGCTAGAGCCAACCACAGGTAAATTATTCTTTGTGGCTTCATAGCCTCAACTCGGGGGTAGCCTCTAATGCAGAGAGATTAAGTGAAAAAGATATATTATGGTTGGGTGGAATGCCTTTCTTTTGCAGCCAGTTGGTGGTTGATTTCCAAAAAGATAAGTGTTCATGACTTATTTATGAATACATTGAACTAATGTTGTTTATGTTATGAAGTGAAATAGTTTCTATTTTTTTTACTTATGTTTCCATGTTAATCTTGTATCTATAACTATGGAGTCATTGTCCATTGAATGATTTAATTGTGTTTGCATAAGTCTACATTTCCATGTCTGCATGCATTAATTAATTCATAATAGGACAATGAGGAAAGGTATTAGAGCAACAAATTTAGAGTGGAATTGGTGGTTATGAAGTACCTTGTAGCCTCAACAGAGTACATAAGTTGTTGGGTACTTTACACTTTTAGAGAGATCCCAAGAAGAGGTAGACCAATGTAGAGATGTTGAACCATCCTTTCCTAAATTAGAACCGCTCTACCATAAAGGCAAATTTATTTGTAAACTACCATGGATATTCCACTGGAAAGAGTTTTTCACAATAAATCTTACAAGTTTTCTGAAATCTCTTGTTATCCAATGTTTTACTCAAGATTTAGATTTGATGTTACTAAATTATTGCATGAAAATACTAAATGAATTGAAACTAAAATGAAAGATGCTAAGAAAATAACACACAATCCACATAATGAACACAAGATGTACCTTGGAAAAACCCAATACCGTAAAAACTCAACTAAAAGGTGGGGCCTATGCTCTGCTCTTTTCTTCTCAATTATGAAGTTCAAATACAAAAAAAGGGGCACTCACTATGGAGTAGTATGGTTTCTACAAGATCCTCTACTCCCTTTGTTCTGCTTCAAATATCCTACTCCAGGATGCTCTACTCAACTATGTAACAATAACAATACAATAAGAATGGAACCCTTCCTTCCCCAACAACCAATATTTAACAAAGTCATATAGGGTTAAGGTTAGGGTTTTTGCTTGCATCAACTCCCAAATAATGTTAAGGTTTTGGACACTCTAGAATCTTCTTGAAAAGTCCACAAATGACTAGCTCCACATGTGTGAGTAATGTACGTTGATGTGGCATTCACTCGAAATCATGGTGGTCAACAAGATACATCAACTTGTGGGAGGCATAACTTCCACATACAAATTCCAATTGAGGTTTGCATTGTTGCAAAACTCTCAATGTGTAGAACATCACAAGGTTGGGAGCTTTATTGGTAAATTTTTTACCCCAAAAATTGTTGTTTAAGGGCTCAAATGGACCTATAAGCAGTGCTTAGTTTTACAGCTAAAAAGTACCAAAATAGATGAAAAATTATATAATGATCCATTTTCGATCATAGAGGAAGACATTAGGTATCCGAGATCCNTTTTTTTTGGCAAATTAACATATCTAACACCCTCGTATCTCCATACATCACTTAAAAGTACTCCAAGTTAGTACTAAAGGATCTTTAGATGTTTAATTCTTTGGCTCACTCATTAATTGGAAGAAAAGATCAGCCTAGAATCTACTATAAATCATTCTTTTGTAAATTGAAAGGTAAAACCTTACAAATATAAATAGTTTCCTATTTGGAGGATCTTGCAAATATAAATAGTTTCCTATTAGAGTATCTTGCAAGTTGTGGGCTGCTAAGAATAAAATTTCCTATAATTTCTTATGTTTAAAATACCCAAAAATTATATCTCTAGTGTTCCGAAATCCAATCAGCAAGGACACAACTCTTTTGGAAAAGTACTTGGATCGATGTTTCATAACTCCTTTGAGGCTGATGATTTGGAAGTTAATTTGGAGGGTTATATAGAGTGTAATAATTATTGAAATTTTTATAAATAAAATAATAATTAATTAAATTAATTATGAGTTAAAATTTATAAAATTTTAATTAAATATAAACATGATTATTTTTAGTTTGTTATTATTTTTAACATTATATATTTAATAATAATTAATTAAATTAATTATGAGTTAAAATTTATAAAATCTTAATTAAATATAAACATGATTATTTTTTAGTTTTTTATTATTTTTAACATTACATATTTAAATTTTTATTTTTTAAGTTTTTTATTTGGTTAACATTATATACTTTTTATTTTTCATTTTTTTTTGTCATATCAAATCAAACAATCTTTGTTAAAATTGTAATTTTGAATTAAGAAATTGTTGGATTTTAATGTAAAAATTAATTTAGTAGAAACTTTACACATACAATATAATTAAAATAAAACTTAAATTTAATCTTAAACCTAAACTTTGAATAATTTTGAATAAATTAAACCAATTTAAAATAGAATAACTTAATGTTGGATCACTAGATACATTCATAAATTATTTACTCATTTTAATGATACAATAAGTAAGATCAAATGTTTTTAGTGGAATGCCTTATTAGCGAACATTTGTTAAAATTTCTTCCTGAGTTATCATATCTATAAGTTCCTTGGCTAGAAGGGTGTGGAGACCCTCGCTCAAGTCCTCAAGGAGACAGAACTTGGGGTTTCTTTGGCACCCCTATGTTGCACTAGTTGAGAAAGTGGGTGCCTTGGGCATGCGAACGCACCAAGGGGATTTCCCAAGTATGAAGCAACCAAGAGATTAGAGCATGTCGACATGAGGAGCGCACCAAGGTGGGGGCGCGCTGGTCCCAATGAGCACGATAGTTGATGAGCGCATGGATTTTTTTGGGCGATCGGGTTCGTGAAGGGGTGCCACGACTCGTTTGGGGTGACTGGGTCTCTAAAGGGATGTGACGATTCATTTGGGTGTGATGGTTCATGAAAGGGAGCGACACACCCAAAGGATGTGATAGTTCGGAAAGGTGACCTTTGGAGTCACTATAAGAGAACAAGGGAACACAACCAAGGAAGGAAGATTTGAAGAACAAGGAGAGCAAGATTAACTCTGCAATTCTGAGGCAATCTTTTAGATGAAAAGGGGCGAGCTCCCTCAAGGAGCCAAGTCGCTCCACATGGGAGGACTTGTGTTTCCTTGATGTGATTCTGTGGGCAAAGTTAGGGTGACCTTATTTTGGACTGAGATTGGGGGCAGTCTTGTAGCAAGTATGAGGAGGCATTCTAGGAGACAGAACCACAAGTTTGTGTGAAGCCTTGCAGGAGAGAAGAGACGATGATTTTGTGGTGGATGCACGTTTGGGGTGATCCACAGAAGTTGTGAAAGATGTTATGACATACGAGTCTTGGGGTGACAAATATGTATACGAGTGTCTTGGTGAGGTGAGGCGGGTAGTGTGACTTTTCCAAGTTGTAAATTGAGCCAATAATGCTCATATTGTAACAATTTTGAAATAATAAGACTTAGTTGGGTATTAGGCATGCTTTGTGTAGTCTACACTATATATGTGTTTCTCTTGTTTGTTTCACGAGTGTTCTCTTCATTTCATGGATGTATGCTTATATATTAGTAAGTGTTAAGTTGTTAACAATTGTCTAAGTATACAATAGTTACATAAGAGTAGGAGTGTGACTCGTCGGTAGCCTAGAATAGAGTATGATTATTTTCTATGTGAATAGGTGTATTTTGGACGAAGTATCCTTGGTGTTGTTGAACAACCAAGTGAGCAATGTCACAGTGCCACATGCCCTCAAGAGGTGCACAATCACAAGATTCAGTTAGGCACACTATGGGGACGTGGCAGATGGTATCAAAGCTTGTTTGTTGTATATTTTGGAGAAGGATTCTTGAGCTCTTCAACACTATCTCGACGATAGATGGTATCAGATATTTTTCATTGCAGATTTTTATGAAGGGTTGGTGATCCCTTCACCACTATCTCAATGATAGATGGTATCATAGTGGATTTGGATCTTCACCACTACCACATTTAGAGCAGTTGTGTGGAGGCACACTGCAGTTGGTTTCACAATTCATTGTGAAGATAGTTCAGTGGGAACGTTCACAGACTTGGTGAACCATTTGGTGGAGCGAAATGGTTCATCGTAGAAACTTTGCATCAGACTTATGATAGTTGTTCGATTGATGATGTGGTGGAAAAGTTGATATGGACGCATGCCTTATGTAGTTTGAAAGTAGAGTTTGTGGTGAATTGAAGCACTTGGATAGGGTGGGTCATTACAAAACGCATCATAGAGTTCATCTCATAACTTGTTGTAGAGTTGATCGTAGAGGTAGTTTGGGCACAGACTTAGTAAAGGTTCGATAAGGTGGCCTGACCTTTTGTAGAGACAGTTTGGGCACAAACTTGGCTGGTTTGATTTGTGATGGAAGTAAGTGCCAAACTTGTTGTGCACACCTTGAAGATACCAAGCACATAGTTCATTGGGTGAACCGAGCACTTAGGAAAGGTAGTTGAACGTAGGATTTGTTGCAGATCTAACTACATAAGTGCTTGTGAAGTGGAGAAGTTCTGGGTTGCAGCAAGTTGAAGCACTTGGGTGAACGACTTGAGGTGACCTAGAGGATATCTACATCAAGCAGTTGATTGGGAACGTTTCCATCATGACATCTTCGTTCCATGCATCACCGAGAATAGTGGTTGAGTTGATCTAGGTTGTTGGATGAGTAGGTCGACCACACCCTTCAGATGAGTTGAATCTTCACAGAATTACAATAGTTAGTTAGTAGTAGTATGAATTAACAGTTGGGTGGTGTGTGCATGGTGCCTTGACGTAGAAGTGGTCAAGGTGTGGAGATGACAGGGCATTGGAGATTATTTTTTTCGGTTGCATGCAAATTTTGGGACTTAGACGGATTTTTCAAGTGGATGGATAGACTCATCCTTGTATCACAACGAAGGTATTTCATGTTTGTGGAGCTATGGATGGTGATTGAGGGGAGTTCATGCGGAGAGTTGGTTGATTGGGCAAGTGAAGGTCCAAGACAACATACCTAAACCATGGGTGTAGCCAAGGGTGTTGTTGGAAAGGTATGGTTGGTTTTTAGTTCTTTCATTTCCTAAGTGTTGCGGTGATTTATTTGAAGGGAAGTCAGATGACTTGGTGGTTCAAGTGTATTTTGTTTCCATAGTGAAAACCGACAAACTTGAGGGTGACTCAAGTGGTGCATATTTGAAGAAGTCATGTAGAAATTGGGGCGTCTTGATTGGGAGAATGTATGGAGATCTTGGGGCTACTTGCTTGAACGAGTCATGTGGTGGATTGAGGAAGATTTGGATGAAACCATGGAGGTGGCTTGAGGAAGTTGTTTATCTCTTTAATGAGGCGCATTGGACATGTCACTAAGGTGAAGTAGGTAGTGAGGTCTGGACGTGTCGAGTTTGACAAGATGGGTCAGACACCTTGGTGCTTGGTTCCCTAGCTAGATTTTTTGGATCATGTGATGAATTGACAATTGCAATGACAGTGCCAAAATTTGAACGCGTTTAGGAGGTGCAAGGCAGTTATGTTCTAGGAAATGAATGGAGTCAACAGAGAAGTCGACCAAGAATTGTTGGCAGACAACCTAAATGGGAAGATCACAAACCAAGTGACTTGGGTTATGTTCGCTCACCTTTGGTATGGGGCATTAGATGAGGCAAATCACACCTTGGTGACTTGCAGATGATTTTGCGATGAATCAAAGATCTGCAAGAGTCGTTGGTTGGAGTTAGCAGAAGTATTGGTGCTAAAATGACTAAGGCATAGAAATTATTTGAGGTGACTCATTATGCCTAGAGAAATTTGGACATTTCAGACATTTGGAGGAGTGTGGGAATGTTGGCCACACTCATCGTAGATGTTGAGTTGTAGAGAGGTGACTTGAAGAAAGGAGGTGAGTTGAAGACTTGCCTTGGTTTGGAGGAGTGTGTGGACATACATATTGCAGCATGAAGATATTCCTTAGACACAAGTGTTTCTCTGTGTAATACTCCAATTTTGAGTCCCTAGTTTAATAATGTATTTATTTATTTGATGAGAGGTCGGAGTTCCCAAACCATTGAAAGGGGTCAGAGTTCCTAATAAAATGTAATGCTTTGAACATTATAACAATAAAAGTACATCATTGGTTGCGAGACAAACAAGGAAAAGAGTTATATGGGGCTATGATTCCATGAGAGGGGGGGGGGGCGCGGGTGAGGGACTAAACCTTATGCTTTGTTAAATTAATTACCACCCCTGGTTGTGTTGGGGGGGGATATGAGGGGGTGCATGAGTCTCTTGGGGAGACCATGTTGGCTTTGGGGTGCTTTGATACAAAAATCCATGTTCTTAATTGTCTTGGGGTTTCACATTCATTGTTGTTCAATCGATCAAATCACCCATTCATTTTGTTTTCCTCATTCATTCTTTCTCTTGGTCTAGGCATGGGAAATGAATTAAGGGAAGATAAGAGCCATTGATGATTGGTTGTAAGTAACTGGTGTTTACCCAACAATGAATTGATGCCTGAGAGCATGGATGCATTAAAATTATGGTAAACGTTATTACAACTGTGAGTCCTGGAGAGTTCCATCATTGATATTCTCTACCAGATGCACTGGAGCCTTGGAAGGAGGTAGACAACTTGAGAGACTATGTGGTAGAGAAGGGGGTTCTTTCTCTTGGGTTGTGGAGGCTGGGAGAAGAAAGATGTTGAACTTTAGATTGTTGTGTGTTGAGAAACCTTTGAGAGATTTAATGTCGATTGGTTTGGGAAGATGAGTGTCATCCTAGAACCTCTCCTTTTGGACTCATAGCCTTGGCTCGAGATTGATCTATTGTTGATACCCAGAACAAAAATTTCTATGGTTGGGTGGAATGTCCTTGGCCTACATCGAGTTGGTGACTAGTTATGTTGAAGATAAGTGCTCTCTGCTATGATGTTTCTCTTCTTATACATAATTATTTCCATTATGTATTGATTATTATCTCTGAGATATGCATTACTAATGTTCCTGTTTGTTTGTTATTTATTTGCATGGAATATTTTTCTTCTTTTATAATTTTAATATGAATCTTGATAAGGGCATGTGTTATTTCATGCTTCTTTATTTAGTTGTTTGGCATCAAAAGTTCAGTTTGGCTCAATAAGTGCATTCTTGGGTTTGTTGGTGACAGGTACATCATATATTTGGTATCAGAGAGCCTTGAAGGGAATTATTGACCCATATGGATATCGGTGGACACCCACCTATTCCAACCGGCTCAAAACATTTTGTTGACAATTTACTATTTTTAGTAGTTTTTTTGGGTCCCAAACTTCCAGGGCCATTTTGAGGGCCTAAACGACATATTTTCATGATCAGGCACCTCAATGATAATTGAAGGCTTTAACTGATCCCCTGAAATGAATCTTCTCATCGATACCTTTCCAACAAGCTATCATGCGCCCAAAACATAGATCGTATGTCAAAGTTACACCCCCAGGAAGTTGATACACCAAACTACCCAAAATAGGGTCCACAAAATTGTTGGCTTTTCATCTTCCGGGGTTAGGGTTTTTTATTTTCTTTATGTTAAAAAGGCCTTTGGAGCCTCATTGTAACAATCATCTTCTTTTGAATGAGCGTAGCCATCACATCTCTTCTCAGAGATAAGCTGCCACCATTCTAGTGAGTCTTTCACTCTATAATTTTAAAGTTTTGTACATTTCACTCATTAATAGAAATCGTGTATTACTGTATATTTGTGCCTCTTGTTATATACATCTGATATATTTATGTTATATTATTGGATCTCTTGCAATATCTCAGTATATTTCTTTATTATATCTCTACTCTCATTTCGTGCCGAAAATAATCCGGATCAATTATGGCAGGTCGTGTGTTAGGCCTGTGGTGGTGGTTGGGTGTGTGATAGAGTGGTATCGGAGCCACAATTTTACAACATCGGGCCTTGAAGGGGCCTGCTACAAAAATTCTTGCAGTATTTCTTGAATCAAATAATGGATACCAGACAACGTCGGGGTGTAATAGGGTCGAGATCACCCTGTAAATAATGCTTGGGTGATCCATCACGACCATAGCATCCTAGAAAACCCTTCCCTTCGTGATTTGAGCCTATGAATAGACAATATTCCTAGCAATAACTACTACATATGGGTGGAAAAATTGACACTATACTTCGATAGTGCGGATAAAATCGGTCGTACTATCGTATTTTACTTACATTTTTTGTATTTTTTTTTTAAAATCCCTGGCGTTCATTGAATATCCAACGAAAGAAACTTTATCTTTGAATATCCAATGGTTGACTAGGTCAATGTTCGTCGAATATCCAATGATTGACCAGGTCAATGATCTATGTACCGATGTTTGATGAAGTCAATATTTTTGTCTGTTAAGCAATGTCTCTTTGGTTAATAGCCATCGAAAGTCCAACGAAAAAGTGATATATAATTTAAAAAGTTTGAAATATTAAAGACATTCGATGTTGTTGTTATACTAGCGATGGTTTGCAAAGGTTATAAGGGATATTGTTAGGTCATAATAAAAATTTTTATTTTTTATTTTGTTAATTGCATTACAAATTGTTAAACTACTAAGGTTGATTTTTGAAAATAATCATCACTGAAAGTTTGGTAAGGAAAAATGTCACATAACATTCTTCCAAGAGGACAAGGACGAGATGTGAGATCTACAATGGTCGAGGGTTTGGGTGATCGAAAATTTTATTGCCCTTGTAAAAAATGCAGGGCATATAATAGAAGGAGACCTTTAATAAAAACAACTAAAACACATTGTAGAGCGTATGGACACCTTGAAGGCGAGCATGAATATCGTCCCTTGGTAAGTTATTCATTATATGTCTTTATATTGTACATTGTTTTTGTAAACGTTTATATGTTAAATGTGGAAGAAAAATAATGTATTTATTTTTCTTTATAGATATATTCTACGTACACAACAAATTGAGAGTAAGGTAAGCAGAGAAGAAGTAGACATAATATGTAGATTTTAATTAGGGTTTAGGGTATGGTTTAGTGGTTAAGGGGTTTAAGGTTTAGGGGTATAGGGTGTAAGGGGTTAATATTTTAGCAGTTTAATAAGGCCATATTAGGGATTAATGGTTAAGGGGTTAGGGGTTAATAGGTTAGGGTTTAAGGTAGGTTTAGGGGGTTTAGGTCCTAGGGGATTTAGAGGTTAATGTGGTTTTAGGGATCAGTAGGGGTTAGAGATTTAGGGTTAGGGATTAAGGGGTTAGGTTGGGTTAGGGGTTAATAGTTTAGGGGCTTAAGGGGTAAGGAGTTATTGGTTAAGGGTTTAGGGTTGAAGGGTTTAGGGGTTACAGTTAAGGGCTTAGGGGTTAAGGGCTTAAGGGTTAGGTGTTTAAGGGATTAGGGGGAATGGGGTTAAGGTGTTAATGATTAAGGGGATAGGGTCTGAGGGATTAAGGGATAGGGATTAAAGGGTTAGGGGTTAAAGGGTTAGGGGTTAATGGTTTAGATTTTAGGGGTGGGTTAAGGGTTAGGGATCATAGGGATATATAATCTCTCAACCCCTTATAAACCGTGGTCTCCAAGTTGTGGGAATGTTGCCATTGACTTAAAATTTGTGGTCACCAAGTGAAATCAAGGAAAAATATGACATAATGATGAAGGAGAAACAAGAATAGGTTGTTTTTGGTGGTTGTGACTATATATCTCACAAATCTTCATCATTGATTTGTTGTCTTTGTTTCTCTCTCTCACCTAAGTTGATTGCTCCATATAGAATACCAACTCCTAAGTACCCCTAACCCTTGGATGGATAATAACATGTTAACCCCTCAGTCCTTGACCCCTTATAAACCCCTAAACCATTAAGTACCCCTATCCTTAAATCCTAATTACCCCTTAACCCGTAACCCTAACCCTTGCATCACTAATGCATTAACCCCTAACCCCTCAACTCTCAACCCCTTATAAGTTAAATCACGGTCTCCAAGTTGGGTTGGGGGAAATTGTCATCCACTTAACACTTGTGGTCTCCAAGTGAAATCAAGAAATAATATGACATAATCATGAATGTGGAATAAGAATATGTTGTTTTTTCTAGTTGTGACTATATATCTCACAAATTCTCTCTCTTTCTACATGAAAAGAAAACTAAGATTTTTCCTATATTTTTTCAACATATTGATAAACTTCACAAGCTTCATCGTTGATTTGTTGGGTTAGGGGTTAAGGGCTTAGGGGTTAGGGGTTAAGGGCTTAGGGGTTATGGGTTTAAGGGTTTAAGGGGAATTGGGCTAAGGTGTTAAGGATTAGGGGGATAGGGTATGAGGGGTTAGGGGCTAGGGATTAAAGGGTTAGGAGTAAATGGTTTAGAGGTTAGGGATCAGAGGGATATATAAGCTCTCAACCCCTTATAACCCATGATCTCCAAGTTGTGGGAAAGTTGCCATCAACTTAAAATCCATGGTCACCAAGTGAAATCAAGGAAGAATATGACATAATGATGAAGGTGAAATAAGAATAGTTTTTTTTTTTCTTCTGGTTGTGACTATATATCTCACAAAGTGTCTCTCTTTCTACATGTCAAGAAAGTTTCATTTTTCCTATATTTTTTCAATATATTCATAAACATATTGATAAATTGCACAAGCTTCATCATTGATTTGTTTTCTTTGTTTCTCACTCTCACCTAAGTTGATTACTACATATAGAATACCAACTCCTAAGTACCCCTAACCCTTGGATGGAAAATAACCTCTTAACCCCTAAGCCCTTAGCCCTTGACCCATTATAAACCCCTAAACCATTAAGTACCCCTATCCTTAACTCCTAATTACCCTTTAAACCCTAACCCATAACCCTTGAATCACAAATGCATTAACCCCTAATCCATTAGCTCTCAACCCCTTATAAACTAAATCGTGGACTCCAAGTTGGGCTGGGGGAAGCTTACATCCACTTAAAACTTGTGGTCTCCAATGAAATCAAGAAAGAATATGACATAACGATGAAGGATAAATAAGAATATGTTGTTTTTTTCTAGTTGTGACTATATATCTCACAAATTATCTCTCTTTCTACATGTCAAGAAAAGTAACATTTTTTCTATATTTTTTCAACATATTCATAAACATATTGATAAAATTCACAAGCTTCATCATTGATTTGTTGTCTTTGTTTCTCTCTCTCACTGACTAAGATGGATACTTCATATAAAATTCCAACTCCTAAGTACCCCTGACCCTTGAACAACCAATAACCTGTTAACCCCTTAGTCCTTAGCCCTTTACCCCTTATAAACCCCTAAACCATCAAGTATCCCTATCCCTGATACCTAATTACCCCATATTAAACCCTAACCCCTTAACCCCTAACTCTTGGACCACTAATGCGTTAACCCCTAATCCATCAACTCTCAACCCTTTATAAATTAAACCGTGGTCTCCAAGTTGGTCTAGGGAAATTTTCCATCCACTTAAAATCCGTGGTCACCAAGTGAAATCAAGGAAGAATATGACATAATGATGAAGGCGAAATAAGAATAGGTTGTTTTTTCTAGTTGTGACTATATATCTCACAAAATGTCTCTTTCTACATGTCAAGAAAGGTAAATGTTTTCCTATATTTTTTCAACATATTCATAAACATCTTGATAAATTGCACACGCTTCATCATTGATTTATTGTCTTTGTTTGTCACTCTCACCTAATTTTATTGCTTCATATAGAATACCAACTCCTAAGTACCCCTAACCCTTGGATGGTCAATAACATGTTAACCCCTAATCCCTTAGCCTTTGAGCCCTAAACCGAAACCCCTTGACCCCTTATGATGTTGCCAAGCATGGATGGAACAATGGTCAAAGTTCCTCGTGAGACTTGTTGAAGTAAAATTTCCATGTTAGGAAAGGGATAATTATCTTTAATGCTTTCCTTGTTGAAATCCCAAAAATATACACACAAATAAATTTCTCCATTTTTCTTCCTTACTATTACTGGATTGGAGAGCCATTCTAAATGTCTAATTGGAAAAATAATTCCGACCCTTTTTAACTTCTCAAGTTCTATTTTCACCAAGGGCTTCAATTTGGGATTTATTATTCTGAGCATTTGTTGAAATGGCTTTGTTCCCTCCTATACACCACGCCCTGTCACAATATAATAATAATATTGGATAGTGTGTTTTATAAAAGTGAACTAGTTCCACCAATATACACATACACCACCCACTGTAGTATTCAATGTTGCATTGCATAGTAGGGTGGATATTGTTCACCATATGATATTGTTCAATACACGAGTTAATATTGGTTGTGTTAACAAGTATCAATGCTTTGTTTGAGAAGTATTTGTATAGTTGCTAATTCCTCTTTTGATATTAGTACCGACACTCTGTTTGAGAAGTATTTGCAGAGTTGTTAATTCCTCTTTTGATATTGGTATTTGTTTCCTTTAAAAAAAACAAAAAATCACCAATGGAAAGTGGAGATGCCACATTGGTTGAATGCCATATTTTTTGGAAGAGGACAATAAAGGAAATATGGAGATTCCTTGTTTATGTTCTGGCACCTTGTAGGTACAGGGTTGAGGGGGATAGATAAGGGTGCTTTATAAATTGTCATGGTTGAAGGGGGATAGACAAGAATATGAAATAATGATGAAGGATAAATATAAATAGGTTGTTGTTTTTGGTTGTGACTATATATCTCACAAAGTGTCTCTCTTTCTACATGTCAAGACAAGTAACATTTTTCCTATATTTTTTCAACATATTCATAAGTTGTCTTTGTCTTTGTTGTCTTTTTTTTACTATATTATATTTGTAAACATTTTTATTGTTTTAATATTTTTTATATACACTAATATTACTTGATTTTTCATGATTATAAAGGAACGACGCCCTAGGGAACTTCCCGTGGAGGAATACATGGTTGTACAAGCACCATTTCAAGAACATGGAGCAAATATTGAATATCAAGTTAATGATCCTATGGAAGAAGATGATGATGCTAATAACACATTTGAAGAAGATGGGACAAATATATTGACTCAGGAGACATTTAATAATGTTGGAATGGACGATGATGATGACTATCTTGATGATGTTTTTGATATACATGTACTTGAGAAGGAAAGTCAACCTCTTTATGAAGGCTCCAAAATAAGTCTTCTCTTTGCTATATTGCTACTGGTGAACTTAAAGGTTATGAATGTTTTTTCAAACACTTTTGTCACACAACTCCTAAGGTATTTAATATATTTTGTAACATTTAGTATATGATGATTAAGGTTTTCTTTTTTCCTCTATTTTTATTGTTAGTTTATCATCTATAAAATTTGGATGCAATATGTACGATCAATATTATTTACAACCAGTATTGATTTTTTATGTTGTAGATTGTTAGGTGAATTTTTTTTAGCACCGTCAAATGCTTTATGTCGTACATACCAAGATTTACATGCCATTATGAAAGATATTGGAATGGAGTATCAAGTTATTCATGCATGTCCTAATGATCATATTCTATATTATGGAGAACATGTGTTAAAAGAAGAATGCTTGCAATTTCAAATTAGTAGATATTGAACTGGTCAAGTAATGAAAAAGGTACCTCACAAGGTTCTTCATTATTTTCCCATAATTCCACATTTGTGGCTATTGTTCAGGTGAAAATGCATAGCACAGTTTATGGATTACCATGCAAAGAACATAAGTAAAGATGGTGTACTTTGAATGCCTGTGGATGGATATGTATTTAAGAAGATAAAGGAAATATGGCCACATTTTAAAGATGAACCTTGTAATCTTATGCTTTCATTGGCAGCTGACGGTGTCAATCCATTTGGAAAGGTCAGATCTACTTACTCTGTGTGGCCTGTTTTTGTTATCAACAATAACATTCCTCCATGGATGTCAATAAAGAGGGAGCACACAATGTTGTCAATGATTGTTCCAGGTATTTGTTTAGAACAATTTTTTTAACATGGTAACATCTCATTTGTCTTGTTTGTTTCATAATTATGTCTTATATTTTTTTGTTTACTCATATATGTTCAATTATGTCTTATAACTATGTTGATATTTTTTTATTTACTCATATATGTAGTAATTATGTATTGTATGTTCAATCAATTAGGTAAGTACCAAGTCATGTATATGAATGTATATATCGAGCCATCACTATGTATGATATCTCTAGACCAGTAGGTGTGCAAATGAAATTTAAATTCCATGTAATGCTTGTATGGACAATTCATGATGCCCCAGGGATAACACATTTATGTGGTATGTTATAACATTACACTGCACTTTAATAGTGTTTAATTTTATGAAGTTCATATCATGCATGTTTTTTTATATAATCCCTTCATTAAACATACTTTGAATAATTGATATAAAATTTAATCCATCTCTTGCAGGTCTTCAAAAAAAGGGTAAATTTCCATGTCCAATTTGTGGTTCTAAGATGAAATATCATCATTCAAGAAGTTTAGGAAAGTAGGTGTTTGATGAGTATAGGCACTTCCTCTCTAAGAACCATAGGTATCAAAGTACCGAGAAACATCTTTTCAATGGGAAAGAAAAGACTGGATTAAAACCATGGAGAATGACACCTGATCTATGGTAGTTGCAATATAATAGAAATCGTCAAGGTATGGATAAAATCATCTATGTATCATACATGAAATGTTTGGAATATTTTATATTTTTATTGCATTTTTTCATTGTACTAATTGACAAGTATTGATGTAATATCTTTAATTTATATGATTCACCTTGAAGGTCATCATGAAGGCATTAATAATGGGGCGTTTCCATGAGGAGTGAAAAGTTATCCCGTACAATTCAGTAAGCTTTCCTAGCATGAGCGCCTAGAAATTATTCATTTGTTTGATACAATGCACATCAAGAATAATGTAACATAAACGTTATGTTGAATCTTAGATGGAAGGAGTGTCAAAGAAAAAACTGTCAATATTTGTAATGACATTAAGGAGGCCAATCATGCAATGTGAAGTGTGATTCATTCAAAGAGCGATGCAGACGACAAAAATATAAACACCCTTCCATGTTTATTGACAGAGCAACAAAGCAAGGATGTAAACGAGGTTATTGAAAAAAAATGAATTTCCCACCGGATTTTCTTCAAACATAAAGAATATCCTAACAAAGAAAGGTAAATTAGGTGGGGTAAAAACTCATGATTGGCATACCTTGATTAGGGTAATTATTTTGGTGTATATATTTCTATATTGGTGAAACATCTTTTTAGTGTTTTTTTTCTACTAATTTGGGAATAAATAATGATTCATTTTTTATGTTATAGTATGTTCTACCTCTATCTCTCCCAAGCAACTTTGACAACAATGTCAAACAAGTTATATATGAACTTGGAAAATACATGAGGTAAGTGGTGATTTTTTGCAAAGTGTAATTTGTTCAATTCATTATACAATGTATATTTGAATGTATGTGTTTTACTTCTAATGCAATACTATATACTTTTTTGTTGAAACCTGCGATTTTCTTGCATCATTTGTAGATGGTTGTCATCTAAAGAAATCTATAAAGAAGATATAAAGTATTGGAGGTTACAAATTCCTCGTATAGTGTGTGAAATGCAAAAGTATCTAGCTCCGACATTTTTCAATGCACAAGAACACTACCTCGTACACCAAATATAGGAGATTGAAAAGTTTGGACCTGTACGCACAAGGTCAATGTGGATGGGTGAGAGGCACTTGAAATCATTGAAGGATTTTGTTATAAAAATAACATGTCCTTAGGTTTATATGGTATATCAAACAATGGTTTATATTACTCAATATCTTCCTAAAATAGTTGCAAGTATTAATGTGGATCAAATTTGGGATTTCAGCTCCATCAACAAATTTGAAGGGGAACACCTATTGGGGAAAGGTAGAATGAGGAAAGAGACATGTAAGTAGATGGTTGGGATTTATAATACATTTGAATTTTTGTTTTTATGTATATCATACTTATTTAATTTTTAGTCTTCCTGCATAATCAATTATTATGAAGGTATACAATGGTAATTGATTATATGAGAATTGTTTTATTTTAATAAACCTAGTCGAGAGTGGGATGCAATACATTTATACCTTGCAAACAATATTTATTGGATGAAGGTATGAATTGAATGATGTATACAATCTAATAATAGTAGGTTATCATAGTATGGTGTGGCTACATTGGTCAAAGAAGTTGAGCTTAAAGGAGATACCAACCATACATAGAGGGAAATTTATTTAGCATATGGTTTAAAAGATAAACATGCAAGCATATTCAACCATACTATTTAGTTTTTTTTAATATTATATTGATGTATATGGTGTGTTTGTTTTTCTTATAATTTGCATAATTTCCAAGTATAAATATGTTTATCAATTGACAATGCATTTTTTACGTGTCTGGCATATTTTAGTTGAAACACCACAAGGCTATGTGGTTCCATGGCCACAAATTTCACATCAAAAAGTTGGATGAAAAGATGAAAACTTTTGATAGTGGGATAACTGCAGTATTTCAGGTTACTAATGTTTCCTCTAGAAGTGACAAACATCCATAAGTCTTTGAAAATCGATACTATGGGGTTTTGGATGATATACTGGAGTGTGACTTTAAATCCTTCAAATTGGTTAGGTTCGACGTCAAATGGTACAGGCTACGAATGAATGAATGTGATCCTAATAAAATTGTTAATCAACATGCTAACGGATTTACCATGGTTAATACAAGGAATGTTGAGCTAGGATCATATCCCTATGTTCTTTGAAGCCAATGCGAACATGTATTTTAATCAGAGGTTCCAGGTAGAGGGGGTTGGTCATATGTTGTTAGATATGATCCAAGAGGAAGGTTGGTAAAGTATAATGTAGTGGAAGAGGATGATATGAAATAAGTAGATGATTTAGAGGAGAAGTTAGCTCATGTGTTAGAAGAATACTTCATAGAAGTTCAAGGAGATGTTCTAGACAATGTTCTGGATGGAGATTATATCGACGATGTTTTAGATGAAGAACTTGAAGAAGTCAAACCAAATGTAGGAGAGAATGTTCTTGATGATGATATAGACAATGATATGATTGGAAATGACGACATTGATGATGATACTGATATGGCCAATCCTTTCAACATCAATTATGAACCAGATGATACAAATGTTGATTTGGATGAAGAAGAATATTAATGATATTGAAATATTGAAATGCAGGAGGTTTGTATGAGGTATGTATTTATATGTTTTCAACCGATTTGTTCTCTTTCATTTACCTTAATTTTTTGTTTTCTTAGTTTCTATGTTTGATTCTTACTATGTTGCTTTCAAATATTTTATAATAGATAAATTGGGTATTGGGGAATTGAGAGTGATGTGTGGGGGGATGGGCCATATGAGATTCTACCTTCACTTGGTTGACCTTGTTCAATAGAGAATATATTATTCTTGAAACCAATAGAACCTCATTCAGGTTTATACCATCATCTCCAATTTTAACTTTGGTTCATCTAACAATTTTCAAGGTTGTTCATTAATTACCAATTAGTGGAAATTATTCTTTAATTTGACCCCAGGCAGAGTGACCTATGAATGGGGCCAACGTAGATTTATTTTTAGTTTTTGCTTGTATGTAATAAAATTTGACATGGTTATAGTAGATGCACTCATTGATGGTATGGGAGAGTTTCAAGACCCAAATACGACTCACACAGAGAATTCTACAATCAAACGAAAAAAATAGAACCTAATTGTGAAGGAGATTAAATTATACATCATCATATTTTTCATCATCGTTATTATTGTATTGCAATGAGGCTATTTCAATGAACATGTTCATCATTCTTATATATTCTTCGTCAGAAATTTCTAGAAACAACAACCAATGAAAGGGGCCAACATTGAATTTTTTCAAACTATGATTCTTCAAGTCATGGACATGGTATGAGGAGGAACTATAAATGTATTAAGGCATACAATATGTTTTTACGATTCCAAAACGATGCACGGGGTATAAAACCACCAAATAGGCCCTACAAATGAAATACTTGGCATACGTATACTCATAATGGAACCATTACAATGTTGTAATTAGTGGAAATTATTCTTTAATTTGACCCCGCGCAGAGTGACTTGTGAATGGGGACAACATTGAAATTTTTTCAGTTTGTGCTTGTATGCACTGAAATTTGACATGGTTATAGTAGATGCATTCATTGACAGTATGGAAGGGTTTTGAGACTCAAATATGATTCACACAAATAATTTGGCAATCAAACAATAAAATTAGAACCTAACTGTGAAGGGAATCACAAATCAGTCCCATAAAGTAAGAGAGTGCCCCAACCAAGTGCCTCAAATTATCTAATATATCCAAACCAGTGATCAAGGACCAATGGGAAAAGGAAAGTAAAAAATGGGGAACCCTAACTAAGCACTAAGGAAGGCAAGAGGCAATAGGAAACATAACTATTTCACTTTCTTTTGTCCTTGTGTCACTATGGAGAATATGTCATCAACAAAGGTTTTTAAATATATGATTCAATTTTCCTTCTTAGAGTGAACATGGAGCAAGTGTGAAGTGCATTGGCTGCATGGATATTAATTTGAACAAAAATGTTTCAACATTACAAATTACTTACAATGATCAAAATTTATGAGAACAACGGTCAAACAAGAAGACCTAATATTTCTTCAGTAAAATGTGCGTGCATTTTTTATTTCATTAAAAATTTCTATGCAAAAGGAATGAACAAGAATTCTTTTGCTATAAAATAAAAATATTTTTTTCCCACTTGTGTACTTCATTCTTCATATCCATGTTTTTTTCCTCATTGCTAAGCCCAAAATGCAACCACTATTTTGGATTTTACACTTATACAAGCTCATGGATTTCAAATTATATGAATAAATTGGCATTGAGCTATGGAATTATTGGTGAGTAGTTATAAGCTCTCTGAGATAGGTGGTATAAATCCCATTTATTATTCTTTGAAATTAATATTTATTTTCAAATTTTGGTTTATATTCATTTACATTTTTTTTAAATATCTCATTACAGTTGTTAGAAACGGTTTCCAAAATCCCAAACCTATAAATTCATAATGTAAACCCCTAAGTAAATTCCCCACCATCAATGGAATATAATGCAAAAAGCCTAATAGAGATATCCAACCTAAGAATGTTAAGATATATATACCCACTTGGATTCTTACTTGCCCAAATTTTATATGAAATCATTGATATAATTACCTAAGCAAATGAGGCATTGTCAATATTACCTCTTATAGAGAGATTAAAATTTATCCTAAATGTATAGTTGGTTTGGATCATATCGCAAGAAAAGAACTAAAGAGTAGAAAAAATGAAATATTTTCCCTTTTCATAGGCCCTCATATAGGTAAAATCCCAAACACTATCAGACCTCATATATCTATCAAATGGTGCACTTATCAACCATTTATTGATAATTTGATGGATAGGTAATACATGGTTTTTAATGTGCAACCTCATAACAATAGGGAAATCCCACTATGTTTCTTGAGGAAAATGTATGCATAGTTTTGTTTTGGGAAACTTGTTAACTATATTCATCACTTAGAATTCCATGATGCTTGTTTGGATATTCCACACAACTGACCCATTATTCTTTAATTTGACCCCACACAAAGTGACCTATGAATGGGCCAACATTGAAATCTTTTTAGTTTGTGCTTGTATGCACTGAAATTTGACATGGTTATAGTAGATGCATGCATTGACAGTATGGGAGGGTTTCGAGACTCCAATATGACTCACACAAATAATTCGTCAATCAAATGACAAAACTAGAACCTAATTGTAAAGGGAGTCATAAAACATTCCCATAGAGTAAGAGAGTGCCCCAAACAAGTGCCTCAAATTATCTAATAAAGCCAAACCAGTGACCAAGGACCAAGGGGAAGAGGAGAGGAAAAAATGGGGAACCCTACCTAAGCACCAAGGAAAGAAAAAGACAATAAGAAACATAACTACTTATCTTTCTTTTGTGCTTGTGTCACTGTGGAGAATAGGTCATCAACAAAGGTTTTTACAGATATGATTCAATTTTCCTTGTTAGAGTTATCATGGAGCATGGGTGAAGTGCATTGGCCACATGGAGATTAATGATAATAACAATGTTTCAACACTACAAACTGCTCACAATGATCAAAATTTATGAGAACCACAATCAAACAAGGAGACCTAATATTTTTCTTCACTACAATGCATGTGCATTTTTTATTTCATTGAAAGGTTGTATGCAAAATAAATGAACAAGAATTCCTTTGCTATAAAATAAAAATAATTTTTTCCCACTTGTGTACTTCATTCTTCATATCCATGCAAGAGGCAATAAGAAACATAACTATTTCTATTTCTTTTGTGAAAACAAATCATTCAGCCTACAAGGCGAGGAGTAGCCGCCTCATGGCTTATATCCTTATTTTATATGGTGAAACCTTTGTGTTTTTCTAGTGAGTAGATTTTGTCAAAATGAACAAAAATTGCAAATGTTTATATTCAAAATTTTGGAGATAGAAATTAGGGCTTATGTACAATTGACCTTTGGGATTTCCAAAGTTGATATAGTTTGAACCTTGTGCTATGGGGAAAATTCCCCTAAATTGGGTCTAAGGAATAGGCAGAGTGATAACTCCCTTAACAGATTGATGTACCCTTAATCTACCCCAAAACCATATAAACTAAGTGATTAGAGAGAAAGGAAATAGAGATTTAATGAGTGCACCTTCAGTCCTCATGGTTGGTGTAGACCTCTTTCGCTTGTTGTCGCCTCCTAGATCACATATCTCCTCCCAAAGATGACTTGCAAGGGGTTAGGAATATAATGCAACAACACATACAATATCTAATGATCACTTTAAAATTCTAAACATAGATATAAATGCTCAAATTAACAAAAACATGTAAACATAGGGTTTTGGGACAAGGATAAACTCGTTTATTCAATATAAAGATAAAAAGGGTTACAACCTTTGCTGGCAACCGCTCCATGAACCAAGTCTGGGATCCTCTGATGTGGCTCCAAGTGCATCAATCCCACATTATCTTCTCGCAACCAACATATCACCAAGGGAAGGAGGAAGGGTTGCATAAGGAGAAAGGTTGGAGGGGAAGGTTGAGGCTAAAACTCAGAATGAGATGCAAATCTTGGGCTAAGAAAGGGAAGGGATTTTGGCAGAGTTTTCTTATTCTCTTTCTCAGGTTCATAAATGACTCCCCAAAACCTCTTTTTATATGAGAAAAATATGGTTATTTGGTTTGGGGATGGGCTACAAGGGGTAAAATGGTTAGGAAACCCTCCCTATCCTGTAAAATCCGTCGAATTCTGTGCAATTTTATATATTTTTGCAACTTTTGGATGTAAACACAGGCTAACTGGAATGAAACATGCATGTGTACGCGGGTTAACTAGCATGAAACACACGTGTGTATGTGGGCTATTAGTGCAGCAAGGCGTGTACACTATCCAAAAAATGGTTTTTTAGAAGGAAACCTTAGCAGTGTTTTTGGCAAAGTATGCAAATGGATGGAACAATGTCTTGTATGCACATATATGACATTTTGGACTATAATAGATGCCCCCTAATGTGTGAGGTCAGAAGATCAACTGATGACCAAAATAAATTATAATATCTTTACACAGTGGGAAGGCACAAAGTTGAGTGAGCCCGAGATGAGTGTTCGTGAGTGTGTCATCTGCAAAATAATGATAGTCTCTCTGTGGTGGGTATACCCATGCTCAGGATGAACGAAGCATGGCTTCCAATCAAGTACACTGCAGATCCATGTCATATATGACTACAAGACAAAATATGAATGTCTGTATAAAGGGTAGCCACGAACAATACATAACAGATCTACATCTCAAGATCATCTGAAGATATACAAGTACAATATGGTATGCATCTTCAAGAAGCATCAATGCCTATAGCTGGAGATGAGGACTTCATATCTCGAGAAAAAATTTCAAGATCTTCAAAACTCAGGTAGGAATACAATACGAGTGTAAGACTCACTACCTTGAGGTCTTCGATACGTCATTGGGGAAAGACTGGAGGATATTGATCATCATGCACAAAACTTCATTGATTTTGAATCCGAACTTTACTGGACTCTCAATATGGCTGACTCATGAAAGTCAATAGATCAACTGCAGAATGGCCCACTTATGTTGGATAAAACTTCCCTTGGACAAAAGCACAATAAAATGATGAGACTCAGGCATCATATTATTGACATAAGTTTGTGATACAGGAGGCACCACAAACTCTCCATATGTTTGGAAGAGTAACCAAATAGAGGAGGACACAATTCTATGTAATGAGAAGAGCGTCCTAAGGTCATACTAGATCCCAATGCTTGGAAAACAAACGAAAGAATGTGCTTTGTCCATGCATGACTATCTTGTTGTCGATAAAATAGAATGTATATCTCGTCCCCTCTTTTTGGAATATTTGATTTTTTTTGTTTTTGTTTTTTTAACAAGCTTGAAAAGAATAAAAGAATCTTACATTACAAAGGAGGAACAAGTGTCATGGGAAAGAAAACTAGTTCCAAGCACATGGAACATATTGATGCTAAGATCAAGGAGACACATGCAGGATAAGGACACTTAGGAAAATTCCTCCATGGGTCAAGGTGTCAAATCATGAGGGAAAAAGTGCTACAAGGCTTGCATTTAAGGAATGCTTTGAAGGTTTAGTTGAAAGCAACATGAAGCCGACATTAGGCCAAAGACAAAAGGATGAGACATGCGATGTGATTAAGTGTGACACAACAAGACTCCTTCTATGTGACGTTTTACGAGCCCAAAGAAGGTAAGCTCAATGGTTTTTCACATTTAGATAGTATGAAAAACACTGAAGGAATACTCCAGAGTATTCCTTTTTCGTAATTAGTCCAGTCGGTTCGAAAAAGGGTTAAACTTGTACCGAAATGATGTCTCTTCAAAACCATTTTAACGAGTGTGATCGAGACAAGATCACTTGACTATCTTTTCAATTTTAAGGAGTTTGAAAAGAGATTAACTATGGACTCACAACCTTTTTCTAAGTTTAGTCTCCTTAGCCAGAAAAAGTATAAAATATAACTTAGGAGAACTCTCTTGGCGAGATATATCTCCCGAGGTGTACCTTTTTCCTAGATAATCTATTGGTCGGAAAATGGGTTAAACTTATGCCAAATAGATATTCCTTCTGGACCAATTAACGAGTGTGAAAGGAACAAGGTCACTCGATGATCTTTTCATATTTAGGGAGTCTGAAAAGAGCTTAACTATGGACTCTGAGGGGGTTCCTTTTTCGTAGATCAAGGACCGAAAAAGAGATAAACCAAAACCAAGAAAAATGGCCATTTTCCAAAAATTTCGTCCCTTGGGCCCAAAAAAGGGTTAAACTTACGCTTGAGAATACTATCCTAGTGAACCGAAGCTCCTAGGGAAAACCTTTATTCGTAAATTAACCGTCCGGACCGAAAAAGGGGTAAACTACCACCGAACATATGTGCCTTCAAATTTTAGTTTGATGAGCATGAAGGGAAACAAGATTGCTCGACAATATTTTCAATTTTAGAGAGTTTGAAAAGGGATTAAAGAAGACTCTAGGGAAGCTTATTTTCTTAAGTAATCCAAACGAGAATGAAAAGAATAAATAAGATCTCACTATATGTTTCTTTCAAAGTTTAAGTGAGCCTGAAAGACAACAAACCATGCTCATAGGGAGTCCCTCAGGTGTGAGCCAGAAAATATGAATAAGAATGGGGCTTCGATATACAATCATGGTGGGACTAAAAGGACTCCCAAGACCATGGAAAAAACTCACAGCATAGACACCAAAATGCAACAAAGGATCTACCTAGGGAATCCATGTAGATGAAGGCTCTACCACCTAATTACGACACTTCTAAAGCAACATAGAAGGTTATGTGTCGCACTTCAGTGTGATTGATCCTATGGAAAAGTGAAAAAGTCAACAATATGCAAGATGCAAGGTGATGAGAACCTAACCTAGATGAAAATGTTGAAAAAACAACTTTACCGTGGGATGATGAGAGTGTAACCCGCTCACAAAAACACCAAACCAAAAGAAAAAGTTCATTAGAACGACCCAAAAATATCTCAAAAAGAAACTCAAGTACCCACCGAGCCAAGAATAGGGAAAAAGAGGACCAAACTGGGGAAAAAAGAGCCAAACAATTCTATAAAAGAGGTGGAGAACTCATTTTAACCATTGCAAATTGGAAAATAACCAAAAATCCAAAAAAATATCTTCTTTAAAACGTGAATTCAAGAAGCTACGGTGGATGAAAGATCTTCAAACCTGAACCAAGTAAGTACAAATGGCCTCTCTCATCCTTTTCATTAATTATTTATTGCTTATTTTATTGTTTAGAGGGTGTGCACCCTAGTAAAAAGGTCGGGCCTATGTGTATGTGGGATATCCACGCTCAACACACATATGTACGTGGGAAAAGTAACACTTAGCCTGTGTACATATGTGACAGTCTTAAGGACAATCGGTGTATATCTCTTTAGGCTCTCAAAAAAATGAAACAAGGGACTAACCTCACAATTTTTTTTGCAACATGATGTGTGTTCACTGATGAGAGAGAGAACATGAGGAGTTCGATGTCTTGGTAGAGGAGGATCCAGGGGCCATTTCTATGCTTAAGTAGTGTGGTATGTGGAAATTCTTTTAGTGTCCATTCATGAGGGAACAACCCAGTCTACTGAACCATTTGATAGAGTATTGGCATCCAGATGTATAGGCCTTCATGCTAGAGGACCAATCATAGATTCTGACGACGGAGGATATCAGCTTTTTGAATGGCCTCTCCAGGAAGGGAAAACAGGTCAACTTGAGGACCTTTCCTCTAGGGCCTCACTACATAAAAGGTTACATTAGGATGTATTGCAAGTCTGACACTGAGAAAGGAGGTTCCCAGGTGCCAATTCATACGATCACAAGCCCCAATATTCGGATAGTACTTTACATGATTGGGAAGATCATGGGATCCACAACACTTCATCAGGATTCACATGCATAGATGCATTGTG
>JZKD02S1648368.1:81647-102850 GCA_000966675.3 Picea glauca | reverse complement strand
TGAAAATAGATGAAAAATGAGCATTTAAAAAAATAATGTGGAAACATTAAGGATCGAAAAATTGAAAATATCAAAAATCATCTAAAAACGGAGAGGGGGTGCTACCGGTAGCACCCTTTTTAAAAACGAGGTAAAAAATTGGACCCCCCCAAAAATGAGAACTCTGGAGAGTTCTCATTAAGTTGGTAACTATGTTATAATGGACCTTTGGGATTTCCAAAGGTGATATAGTTTGAGCCTTGTGCTATGGGGAAAATTCCCCTAAACTAGGTCTAAGGAATAGGCAGAGCGATAAATCCCTTAACAGATTGATGTACCCTTAATCTACCCCAAAACCATATAAACTAAGTGATTAGAGAGAAAGGAAATACAGATTTAATGAGTACACCTTTAGTCCTTGCGGTTGGTGTAGACCTCTTTCGCTTGTTGTCGCCTCCTAGATCACAGATATCCTCCCAAAGATGACTTGCAAGGGGTTAGGAATATAATGAAACAACACATACAATCTCTAATGATCACTTTAAAAGTCTAAACCTAGATATAAATGCTCAAATTAACAAAAACATGTAAACATAGGGTTTTGGGACAAGGATAAACTCTTTTATTCAATATAAAGATAAAAAGGGTTACAACCTTTTCTGGCAACCGCTCCATGAACCAAGTCCAGGCTCCTCTGATGTGGCTCCAAGTGCATCAATCCCACCTTAGATTCTTGCAACCAACATATCACCAAGGGAAGGGGGAAGGGTTGCATAAGGAGAAAGTTTGGAGGGGAAGGTTGAGGCTAAAACTCATAACGAGATGCAAATCTTGGGCTAAGAAAGGGAAGGGATTTTGGCAGAGTTTTCTTATTCTCTTTCTCAGGTTCATAAATGACTCCCTGACACCTCTTTTTATATGAGAAAAATATGGTTATTTGGTTTGGGGATGGGCTACAAGGGGCAAAATGGTTAGGAAACCCTCCCTATCTCATAAAATTCGTCGAATTATGTGCAATTTTATATTTTTTGCAACTTTTGGATGTAAACGCAAGCTAACTGGCATGCAACATGCATGTGTACATGGGTTAACTAGCATGCATCACATGTGTTTATGTGGGCTATTAGTGCAACAGGGCACATACACTATCCAAAAACTGGTTTTTTTAGAAGGAAGCCTGAGCAGTATTTTTGGCAAAGTATGCAAATGGATGGACCAATGTCTTGTATGCATAGATATGACATTTTGGACTATAATAGATGCCCCCTAATGTGTGAGTTCAGAAGAGAAACTGGTGGCCAAAATAAATTATAATATCTTTACATAGTGGGAAGGCACAAAGTTGAGTGAGCCTGAGACGAGTGTTCGTGAGTGTCTCATCTGAAAAATAATGATAGTCTCTCTGTGGAGAGCATAGCCATGCTCGGGATGAATGAAGCATGGCTTCCAATCAAGTACACTGCAGATCCATGTCATATATGACTACAAGACAAAATATGAATGTTTGTATAAAGGGTAGCCGCAAACAATACACAACAGATCTACATCTCAAGATCATCTACAGATATAGAAGTACAATATGGTATGCATCTTCAAGAAGCACCGATGTCTATGGCCGGAGATGAGGACTTCATATCTCGAGAAAAAATTTCAATATCTTCAAAACTCAGGTAGGAATATAATAGGAGTGTAATACTCACTACCTTGAGGTCTTCGATATGTCGTCGAGGAAAGACTGGAGGATCTTGATTATCATGCACAAAACTTCATTGATTTTGAATCTGAACTTTACTGGACTCTCAAGATGGCTGACTCATGAAAGTCAATAGATCAACTACAGAATGGCCCACTTAGGTTGGATAAAACTTCCCTTGGACAAAAGAACAATACAACGATGAGACTCAGGCATCATATTATTGGCATAAGTTCGTTATACAGGAGGCACCATAAACTCTCCATATGTTTGGAAGAGTAACCAAATAGAGGAGGACACAACTCTATGTAATGAGAACAATGTCCTAAGGTCATACTCGATCCCAATACTTGGAAAACAAACGAAAGGATGTGCTTTTTCCATCGGTGACTATCTTGTTGTCGATAAAATACAATGTATATCTCGTCCCCTCTTTTTGGAATATTTGATTTTTATCTTTTTCAAATTTTTAACGAGCTTGAAAAAGAATAAAAGAATCTTACGTTACAAAGGAGGAACAAGTGTCATGGGAAAGAAAACTAGTTCCAAGCGCATGGAACATATTGATGCTAAGTTCAAGGAGACACGTGCATGATAAGGACACTCAGGAAAATTCCTCCATGGGTCAAGGTGTCAAATCACGAGGGAAAAAGTTCTACAAGGCTTGCATTTAAGGAATGCTTTGAAGGTTCAATTAAAAGAAACATGAAGTCGGCATTAGGCCAAAGACACAAGGATGAGGCATGCGATGTGATTAAGTGTGACACAACAAGACTCCTTCTATGTGAAGTTTTATGAGCCCAAAGAAGGTAAGCTTGGTGGTTTTTCACATTTAGATAGTCTGAAAAACACTGAAAGAAGACTCCAAAGTATTCCTTTTTCATAATTAGTCCAGTCGGTTCGAAAAAGGGTTAAACTTGTATCGAAATGACGTCTCTTCAAAACCATTTTAACGAGTGTGATCGAGACAAGATCACTTGAATATCTTTTCAATTTTAAGGATTTTGAAAGGAGATTAACTATGGACTCACAACCTTTTTCTAAGTTTAGTCTCCTTAGCCAGAAAAAGTATAAAATATAACTTAGGAGAACTCTCTTGGTGAGACATGTCTCCCGAGGCGTACCTTTTTCCTAGATAATCTATTGGTCGGAAAAAGGGTTAAACTTATGCCAAATAGATATTCCTTCTGGACCAATTAACGAGTGTGAAAGGAACAAGGTCACTCGATGATCTTTTCATATTTAGGGAGTCTGAAAAGAGATTAACTATGGACTCTGAGGGGGTTCCTTTTTTGTAAATAATCTCCAAGGACCAAAAAAGAGATAAACCAAAACCAAACAAAATGGCCCTTTTCCAAAAATTTAGTCCCTTGGGCCCGAAAAAGGGTTAAACTTATGCTTGAGAATGCTATCCTAGCAAACCAAAGGTCCTAGGGAAAACCTTTATTCGTAAATTAACCACCCGGACCGAAAAAGGGGTAAACTACCACCGAACATATGTGCCTTCAAATTTTAGTTTGACGAACATGAAGGGAAACAAGATAGTTCAACAATATTTTCAATTTTAGAGAGTTTGAAAAGGGATTAAAGAAGACTCCAGGGAGGATTATTTTCATAAGTAATCCAAAGAGACCGAAAAGAATAAATAAGATCTCATTAGATGTTGCTTTCAAAGTTTAAGTGAGCCTGAAAGACAACAAACCATGCTCATAGGGAGTCCCTCGGGTATGAGCCAAAAAATATGAATAAGAATGGGGCTTCTATATACAATCATGGTGGGACTAAAAGGACTCCCAAGACCATGGAAAAAACTCACAGCATGGACACCAAAATGCAGAAAAGGATCTACCTAGGGCATCCATGTAGAGGAAGGATCTACCACCTAATTACGACACTTCTAAAGCAGCATAGAAGGTTATGTGTCGCACTTCGGTGTGATCGATCCTATGGAAAAAGTGAAAAAGTCAACAATATGCAAGATGCAAGGTGATGAGAACCTAACCTAGATGAAAATGTTGAAAAAACAACTTTACCGTGGGTTGATGAGAGTGTAATCCGCTCACAAAAACACCAAACCAGAAGAAAATTTTCATTAGAACGACCCAAAAATATCTCAAAAAGAAACTCAAGTACCCACCAGGCCAATAATAAGGAAAAAGAGGACCAAACTCGGGAAAAAAGAGCCAAAAAATTCTATAAAAGGAGGTGGATAACTCATTTTAACAATTGTAAATTGGAAAATAACCAAAAAGCCAAAAAACCATCTTCTTTAAAACATGAATTCAAGGAGCTACGGTGGACGAAAGACCTTAAAACCTGAACCAAGTACAAATGGCCTCTCTCATCCTTTTCATTCATTATTTATTGCTTATTTTATTGTTTAGAGGGTGCGCACCCTAGTAAGAAGGTTGGGCCTGTGTGTATGTGGGATATCCATGCTCAGCACACATATGTACGTGGGAAAAGTAACACTTATCCTGTGTACATATGTGACTGTCTTAAATACAACCTGTGTATATCTCTTTAAGCTCTCAAAAAAATGAAACAAGAGACTAACCTCACAATTTGTTTTGCAATAGGATGTGTGTTCACTGATGAGAGAGAGAACATGAGGATTTAGATGTCTTGGTAGAGGAGGATCCAGGGGCCATTACCATGCTTAAGTAGTGTGGTATGTGGAAATTCTTTCAGTGTCCATTCATGAGGGAACAACCCAATCTACTGAACCATCTGATAGAGTATTGGCATCCAAATGTATATGCCTTCATGCTAGAGGACCAATCATTGATTCTGACGACGGAGGATATCTACTTTTTGAATGGCCTCTCCAGGAAGGGAGAATAGGTCAACTTGAGGACCTTTCCTCTAGGACCGCACAACATAGAAGATTACATTAGGATGTATTGCAAGGCTAGCACTGAGAAAGTAGGATCTCAGGTGCCAATTCATAAGATCACAAGCCTCAATATTCAGATAGTACTTTACATGATTGGGAAGATCACGGGATCCACAACACTTCATCAGGATTCACATGCATAGATGCATTGTGCAGTTCAGTGTCTAGATGCCACCCTTTTTTACTGAAGCACTACAATGTTGACATATATGAAAAAACAACCAATTGGTTGTCAAAGAATAACAAACAAGAACTTCGGTTTCGGGACCGTGCTATGCGCTTTATTTTTTGAGAGAGTTACAAGACTTATCCCGAAGGAGATAGTATGAGACCATCTTTCCTCCTTTCTGTAATTATGCAGGTGGGAAACTTTGTTACCTCGATAAGGTGCGGGGAGAGTACAGGAGGCCTTTGACGACAATTTTTTTGACTAGTGGGCCCTTCAAATTCCCGTGATCAAGGACTACCCCTATGCAGGGATCATTTACTTGAGGGATATTGATATGCCTATGCCCCCTGGTGAGGAGTGCGAATATATAGGTAAACACACTTTAAATTTATTTTATTTTAAAATTTTTAAATGTTATCCTTTTTATGGTAATATCAAAGTACTAACTCAATGATCTGTCATATATAGATGTGGGATCGGTATGACCAGCCGACCTCGCCAAGACCAGGCGTCGCCCTCGAGCAAATGTTAGACCAATAGTAGCAGAAGGACGAGTAGTTACAAGAGGACTATTGGTCAGAGATGTTGAGAGAGTACTGCGACAAGTAGAGAGAAACCTGTAAGCTCTCACTCATGCAGTGTCGATGGAAAATATAGAGGACCTTCCCCTGACCATGCAACCAAATGTTGTAGAGGTACCCAGGACATGGTTTCAAGTGTTTTAGCATCTTACGAGCATCATAGTTTATTATAATAGGGCCAATAGGTGATCCAGATTTGGATCCAGGAGCTTGATGGGGCTAAAAAAGGCCTAAAAATAAAAGTTCTCAGAATGGCTTCAAAATAGATGTGTGCGTAGGCCTCATCGATATGAAGCCAACGCAACTTGAATGAGCTCAAACACATGTCATATTCTCAAGTTATGAAAATCTGTTCGTTTTTCCAAATAGGTAAAAAAATGATGACTATACAGTCGATATAGTGCCACGTGGAAGCTGACTGTACAGGTCGTACAACTATATAGATGACATGGCAGGTACAGTTGGAATCTTCTAGAGGTGACATGTGGCAGGATGACTGGGCATACGAACGCTGACGTGGATAGACATGTGGATCAATCTGGGAGTGACACATGTCACCCTTGTAGTGGTGACATGTGGCACGTCCATACGGATGACGTGGAAGGTCCAATGGTAGGTGCAGTGGTAGAGTGACATGGCAGGCACATGTGGTAGAGCTGGTACAATCGAGGCTTGACACATGGCATCATAATTTGATGAATGAGGTGGTGCCACATGGCCCAGATATGGGATGCCACATGGCACCCAGGCATTGACTCTTTTCTTTGCAAAAAATTTTGGAGTTTACCGGATTCGACCACATAACCTCCCCACCGGGCTAGGGTTTGGCAGGGCTGGCCTAGCCAACCCACCTGCAATTGTTACTTATTAACCAAAGCTGAAAAATTATATTTAAGTTTGGTTAGAGGACTATTCAGATGAAGGTTTGGGCTGGGGCCTAGCCCCAGCCCTCGACGCACCCATAGGACCTTACCATGGGACCGTGTGTATGTGTTATGTTGGCGTGGATATGGATCATATCTCGCGGTTCTCAACAATTACTATATGACTCGGGCTCCTCCAGACTTGGCGCAAGTAAACAGTTAACACCCGGTCGGTTGGGCTTACCTACCAACCAGGGTGCTAGTCCTAGGGCTTATCGTTGGAGGGGTAAACCAACAATGCGCACGCGTGGGGAGTGGCCACATGGACCAACAACATAGGACCAAGTGCAAGAGAAGTTAAGGGGCTTAAGGGGCCAACGCTCCAAGAATAGTGCCTAGCCATATGGAAAGCACCCATATGACCAGGAGCTAGCGCACAAGGGGATGCACCTCAATATTTCTCAGAAGTGGGTTTATACTTTATATTGTATGATTTAAATTGATTTTATCAACATTTTTGGAGATTTTTGGCCAATATTGGGGAATATTGGGCCCTTTTTGAGGCCATATCTTGGGAGGAAGCTGGGAGATGGTTACCAACTTTAGATCTATATAAACCAGGCCTTCTTGAGGCCATGGGAGGAGGTTTAGAACAGTTTTATGCTGCCGAATTGTTGAGCCAAAGCCATTGTCATGTAGAGAAGCTATTGAGGAGCGCACCTTTGTGGGCCATTTCTGGGAGTTTCATTCATCCGATTTCAGTGTTGTTTCTTTTGATGGGTTCATGAGATCTAGTAGAACATGATGAACTCATTGTTGTAATCCATTGGCACTTTCATGATGTACTTGAAGAACTTCGAATAAAAATAAGAAATCCCACTGAGACAATGCCCGGAGACGTAGGCAAGATTGTCAAACTTGGTTAGCACATTGGTGTTTATGGTTTTCTATTGTTTATGATTCATTTCAGATCTATATATGTGTATATGGTTGTTATGTTTTCTCATCATTTATTCCTCTTTCATTAAGCTTCCTAATTGGTTAATCAACACATGCTTAATAACTCAACCATTGTCATGTAAAAGATCTTTTCGGATCAACAGGCCTAGGCCATAGTTAGTACTAGGCCAAATATGTGTTGAGGGAACCTTTTCTACTCTATCACGTAGTGAGGGCTTGAGCCCAATGATGTATATTGACTCTATTTGAGGCTTTATGGCCCACTTTTGTACTTAAGACATTATTTTTTGGAAACATTATTATATATATACATATTTTTGTCTTATGGATAAAAAAAATTGTACAAATGTATTTACATGTGCATGTATGTGTGTTCTTTTACTTTTATGTGTGAGAAATATGCCAATCTAATAATTGATTAGCCAATGTATCAGTTATTTGATTAGATCTCCTAGGAACATGAATATAAGTGAAAATATAATTAAAATAATGTTCCAAGAGACGTACACTAAGTAATCGTCAGTGAAGGGTGGGATCGTAGACATGGTATGCTCCATTTAACTGAGACACAACCATTTGAGCATCTAGATAAACCCAGAGGTGAGAAATACCATATGACAAGGCATCATGTAGTAATTCTATTACGAACCTGTACTCAGAAACATTATTGGTTGCTTCTCCCAGAAAAATATCTCCAGAAGACATCAACTGACCAAAAGGTGTAAAGATCACCCAAGATATGGAAGAAAGCCTCCAAGTGTGTCGGCTAGCACCATTTATGAACCCAACATATACTTCAGATTCACTTGAAATTTTCCACAATGAAAAGAAACGGAATAAACTACAAGTCCATAAAACAAAAAGACAAGAGTGTATAAATAAATCTATACATTATATACAAGAAGTCATGCTCAGGTGACTGATATAATCGTAATACTTCTTAAGGTAGATCCCATTTCTAGGCTCCGATAAAGCGTTACCCTCAAAATCAACTAGTTGATAAGCACCCTTTTCTAAAATGTTCCAAACAATGAACGATTTGGACCACATGGGTTTGAACTTGCCTGCCCCCAAGGGATATTTATCTTGGTCATAGAATAGGACAAGATCACCTTCGGAGAAAACTTGAGGGAGGATGGACCGGTCATACTGACACTTGACATGTTGTTTGTGAGCTTCATTGGCCAAGGTTGTCTCTTAGTGCTACTCTGTTGGGAAGTAGTTCCACTACCAACTTAAGAGAATAGATTTGGAAATCTATGGGAAAGACTTCCTTCAACCCGTAAACGAGTTGGAAAGGAGAAAAATCGGTACCAGTATTGACTGAGATTCAATAAGCCCAAAGTGTCGAGTTCAACATCAAATGCCAATTTGACTTGGACGAATTGATCATCCACTGAAGAATAGTATTGAGAGACTTATTAATAACCTCCACTTGATCATTCTCCTTTGGGTAGTAAGGTGACAAATGATCTTTATTAAACCCTAGTTTTGATGTTAACTCAGACATCATCTTGTTCTAGAAGAGACTACCATGATTTGTGACAATCTCCTTCGGAATGTCGAACCTGGATACAATCTGGTTAAAAACAAAATTTTCAGTTATTTCCCTATCATCGTTGAATGTTGGCATAGCCTCAACCCACTTAGTAAAGTAGTCTACTACTGTGATGATATAGCGATGCCCCCTTGCTGAAACTAGGTGGCATGTAGTAAAATCAATCCCCGACTTGGTGAAGGAATCAACAAAAATAACTAGAAACATGGGAGTAGGGTGTGCCCGCATCTTCCGAGAGAATATATGGCATGAGTGACACTTCTTGACTGCCTCTACACAATATTTGATCAACGAGGACCAAAACTATCTAGCACAAAGAATCTTCTGGGTTGTTTCCAACCCAGACAGGTGACCGCCACATGCTCTTGTGTGACAGTCATTCAATACAAGTTATTCCTCTTCATGAGTGAGACAATGATGGAGAGTGAAATCCACTCCTCGACGATATAAAGTATTATTGAGGATAATATATTTCCATGATTGATGGCATATTCGTGAACTCTCATCACAAGAAGAAAAAAATGGTCACTTCAAATTATGAATATACATAAGTATATCTCCATTCCAAGGGTTCGAAGATGCAATAAGGAAAATATCCCCATTGATTAGTGACTCTTCGGGAAAATTATTACCACTCTCAATCGGAAGTTCCAAGATTATTTCAACAAAGACCAAGGGCTTTTTAGACTTCGCCGAAACAAAATCCAAGTAAAATTCTTGCAGGATGACTATTGATTGACTAATTTTCCCACCGATGACCCTTTGTGTTAACACATATTGAAAAGGGTTCACGACAACTACGACGGTGGTCTTGCGAAATAAGATGTAATGAAGGAACCATTGGACAATATGAACATCTACCAAAGCAAGTTTCTCAACATGTTGGTAGTTGAGTTACGGTCCTAACAAGCCTTGGCTAAGATGGTAGATAACATTCTCTTCGAGTGCGTCATCCTCTTGGACCAAGACCATGCCAATAGTAGACTCTGTAGCAGCCAAATACAATAATAAATCCTTGCCATAATCTAGAGGATTGAGTAGAGGGGAAAATGTCAGATCAGGTTTCAACGCTTCGAAAGAGTGATGAGCCACTTCGTCCCAATAGAATGGGACCCATTTCTCCAAGAGACGCATAAACCCCTTAGTAATCTCATCATAGTTGGAAACAAAATGCCAAATAAAGTTGGATTTCCCCTGTAGACTTTGAATTTGGGAGATTGTTCATGGGGGAGGCAATTGAACTATTGCCTCAACCTTTAGAGGATCGGCCACGATCTCTTTAGTTGACATGATAAAACCTAACAAGCTTTCTGATGTCACACAAAAACTACACTTATTTGGATTTAGGCAAATCTGATAGTAGTGACACCTCTCAAATATAATTCGTAAATGGGTGGGATGATCGGATCTCTTACGACAACGTGATGCTATATTATCAAGATATGACATGACTATGTGCTTGAGGTCGTGGAAGGAAAACGACATGGCCCGCTGAAAAATGGCTCCAGCATTCTTAAGGCCAAAAGGAATTTTCTTGTACGCGAATGTACCCTAAGGACAAATAAATGTCATTTTATGTTGGTCCTAGGGCTTTATCTGAATCTGGTTGTACCTGGAAAAACCATCCATAAAACAAAATACCTCACAAACCACACATTCATCGACAATCTGGTCAATGAATGGGGTTGGAAAATTATCTTTCAGGCAAGCTTTTTTCAGATCACGAAAGTCCATACAAATGCATATCGTACCTTTCTTTTTGTTGACAGGAACAAGGTTCAACATCCATTTCTACCTCATCTTTGATCGTCATTGCATTCCAAGGATTGACTGGGTGAGGCTTTTGTCGAATAGGATTAACATCAGGGTAAGTTGTGATCTCGTGTTCAACGATACATGGGTCAATGCCTGAAATCTCCTCATAAGACTAGGAGAAGACGTCGCGAAACTCTTTAAATAATTCAATGTAGATATGAATCTCTTCGAGGGAAATATTTTCTCCAACGAAGACATTTTCCACGATGCCAGGGGTTCTAGAGATGTCGATAGGAATTGTTTCAGCTATACTTTCCATGTTTTCCTAAGCATAGATTTCATGCATGGCTAGAGGGTTAGAAGGACAAGGGGAATCTCCATTCATGGTTGTAATGAACTCTCATGCCTCTATTCTCTTCATCTCGGGTAAGAAATAAGATATGTAGTGAAGATCATCATCCCAATGTATGTCTGGCCCAATCATTACCTCCAAAATCACCTCATCATATGGAAAGACTAAGTCCAAAGGATCGTAAGTGGAGAGAGAGTCTTGAGCCCAAATAGGCTCGAGAACAAGATCTAGCTCTTGTGGGGAAGCCAAATCAAGGTTGGTTGAGGCTTGCTGGACAATACTATATGCAACCTCAACAATGAATAAGGGCATAGCCATTCCAAGGTGCCCTACCACTTCCATCGAAGTCTATGGGGAAGGTAAAATCCACGGGTTGTTAAAGTAACTCATTCTAAAAGACACTACTTGAAATACTGCAGCCTTCGACTGGTCGGGGATAGCTGAAATAAACTTGACATCACTAGCAAGCAACGGATAATCAAAGTCCCCATTAAATATGGAAGGAATCTGGCACCTAAGTTGACGGTACCTAGTTGTGGGTTGTCAATCATCGGGATTGTGGATTCCCCTAATGAAGGGTCAATACGAGAGAAGGATAAATGATCAATGGTTATGATATGACCTTCGTGATGAAAACATAAGACCCAGAAAATGGTGGATACAACCGTTTTCATAGAGTATGTCCAACTCCGCCCTTACAAAATATTTTATTCGAGAGGTGCATCAACTACTTCTAGTTCGACGCACACAAGTTTTCCCTCCAACTGCACGGGGAAGGAGGGAATTATTCCATGTGGTCTAAAAGATCGATCGTCAAACGTGGGTGATAGAGACAACTCAGGTTGTCCAATGACCTTCCAACATGCCAACGACATCATGCAAGTTGAGGCACCCTCATCAACCATTGTACGAAAAATGTTTCGTGTCAACTATTTCATGGAATACACCACTACTATCTGAAAAGCGATGTGGTGAGGAAGACAAGGTTTATAATCTCTAGGGTCAAAAACAATCATTCTCGAGTTAGTGGTCTCGGCATCTCCCAAGGTAGACAACAATGCTTTCCTCTATGAGGGGAAACTCTGGAGGATTTCTAGAGCAGACGTTGCACAAGGAGTTTGTGCCAAATCCTCCACGATGGAGTAATTCTGAGTATCCCTTGCATTAGGGTTGTGAGAATCATTTTTAAATGCACCCTTAGGGATGTGAGTCATAGTTTCTCCCACAATCTTCTCAATTTGAAGAGGAGGCAGTGGGTTGGAGGCTTCTTTTCCCTTCTCAACAGATTTTGGCATGCTATAATTATGAGCCCCGGTCTATAGATGAGCTTCGAACTTCATCATATAAACGTTTCGGCTCCATCGTTAGTATTAAGCGTGGGGGCTCCTTGATTTCCTCTAGGTGCGTTCGTGGATGAGGAAGCTTGAGCCAAATTTTTCCCTTTTAGAAAAGGATTGGTTAACACGACAAGTTGTTGTTGTGCTAATATTTTTTGGGCTTCCTCAAGCCGAGGGAATTGGTGAGTCAAGTGGTTGTCCATGCAAATATTACATGGAAACTTCACCTTGATATTTTTGTTTTTTCCCTCACCATCATTGATCGCAACTTTCTTATCCCCCTTACCCTTCTTGTTTTTAGATTTCCTCTTTCCCTCAGATTGTTGGTTACCCTTGGGATTCGTCGATTGCACACTGTGTACATCCGACATAGATAAGAGTGTGTTGAAAAAAATGAAACTAAATGAAATCGTCCTTTAACGAGTTGGATGAGCACCATAAATGAAATGTCATAACATGATCACCTAGATCCTCTCTAGGATTACCTTCGAACTTAGAGATGTCTGAAGGAATCTTAGTTGGCATGGGGGGGAAACACAGATCATGACAGATCGGCTCATTCAACAGTCTCAACAAGTCTTGAAAATGCAAAGATGCTAGGAAAGGTACTCTAGGTTGTGGTGGATTCAAATGAAAAGAGGGGCCTGGATTTTGGATGGCACCAGGTTGTCAGGAAAAACTTGGATGTTGGATAGGGTTTCGGTAGAAACCATGGTGCCCTTATCCAGTAAAACGAGTTTGTGTTTGATTATGCATTGTTAGTTAATTCGTGTGGTTGGATGGCATGCCTTGTGTAGGGATTTCTCCCTGCATAATATTCCAAGGACCTTGGTTGGGGATTCCCCCAGCCGACCCTCCATGCATAGGTACTAAACCCTGCCTAGGGTTCCATTGAGTTTGGGAGAGGTTTCCCCCAATCGGCATCCCTTGTGAAGGAACTGAGCTTTGGCAGTGATTTCCAAGACCTTGTGAGGAGTAAACTCTCGTCATCTCTCCCATCGAAGGAATGAATCCTTGCATAGGGTTTGGTTGACCAAAAATGGGGTTGTCCCTTGTCAAGAAAGAAGACGATGAGAAAGCATTATATTCAAATGCACCGAACAAAGAAAAATGAATAGACCATACCAGAGTCATGTAGGACTGAGGTCCATGACTCCCCCCACTGAACAAACTAGAGTTGGTGTTAAGCTCGATAAACTGCAGGAAAGCACATCCAAGCGAAGGGGATGAAAGAGGAATATGACCCCCATTGTAAGAGATAGCGTTAAATGGGGCAGTGGTGCCCACGACAAATCCTTGTAAGGGAGAATTAGAGCTCCCTTCCCCAAAACCAACATTTTGTAGAGTAGAATAGGTTAGGAATGAACTAGAGTCGAAAACCAACATCCCATATGAAAAGGGAGCTCCATACATGTTCTAGATAGAGGGAACAATGGTCAAATTCATTGAATGGATCGTGCCACTTCCCGAAGTAGTGGGTGTATGGACAACTGTATTCCTAATAGGTGGAGGTGGGGGAGGAGGAATGACAATCCCTCCTACGAAAACCTATATGGGAGTATGAGGACTCCTAGAAGAAGTAGCGTTAGTTTCTTTCATCGCTGCTCGTCTAACAAACTAACGCTCAAGTGAAGTCATCTCAGGAAGGACTATCTGAGTAAGAAGCGGTGCCAATAAGTCAGTGATCAGAGGATTTGTGGGCCTAAATCCTTCAGCTTCGAGGTTAGAAATGATGGACTCCTCCAGTGAAGGAAAGTCTTATCTAGGATTTGGCTCGAGTATATTTTCTTGTAGCATGTTCACTTCAAATGAATCCTCTTGATTTAGCATGCGCCTCAGCAGTGACGAAGATGGCTTCAAAGTAATCGGTGGAAGGCCCTAAAGCCTCTGCAAATGATGAAGTTGTTGACCTTCCACTTTGTGAAATGATCAATCGACACTCTAATGTTTAGCTAGCATGAAACATAGAGCACATACTAAAAGGTTCCTAATAGAAAATCAAGAAAACAAGTAACTGGCAAGAAGAACAATTACGCCAATCGACACTAGAGAAACTTATTGGTGCAAGTGTAACTCGAACATGGAAACACCCTCCAGGTATACTATTAAAATTGAGATCCAACATCTACCCTAGGTACCACAGTATACCCCAACAATCACCCGTGTAAGTCCATAAAAACATGAAACTAGGTTTCGAGCTCACAGTCAGTCACCGGGGGGGTATAGTTGATAGTCGGGTTGATCGTAATGTGCAGGATAACAAAATTCTGAAGACTTTTAAGGGTATCGAAGGCAAATGGTTTGGAAGACAACTGAGGATCACGAATAAATTCAAGTTCCATGAGGCTCTGTATTCAAATGTGATTAGCGTAAATCCCAAGAACGACCCTCAATATACGATCCCCACTATGCTTGGTCCGGCTTTGGAGGGGTTATCTCCTCTGCCTTTCCTCACACGACCTTGTGTTTATCCCATGTGTTAGAGGCAGGTCTTAGTTGATTCTTACGAAACTGGACTCTGACACTCCCTATCACATACTCTTATGTTTTTTTAAGTGGCCTTGAAGAGTTTCCTCTCCATACCTATTTCAAGGCCTTAGAGCCTAGACTACTTGGTGAACCCCACAAATAAAAGTCTAGTTGATTTTAAGTGTTAATCATTGATTTTAAGTGGCTTGATTTACTCAAAAGGGTACGGACATGCAACTTATGGTTTTTTCAAAAGACGAAAGAGAAGAAATAAAATATTTAGATCATTCCTACAAAATCAAACTAGGTTCTACAATTGAAAAATGGCTTTTAATCTTCGCAAATGCAAACTTTTCGAAGTATAGTCCGAGATCCTAAAATGCAAAAAGTTTCCTAGAATGCACTTTTGGTTTTATAATGTAAATGCAAACTACTAAAATTTCAAGGAAATAGAAAAGAAGGAACTTTGGAAATGGAACTACCAAACAAAAATGCATAACTAAATGCAACAATTTTTTATTTTTTGACTGCTTAGAAAAGAAAATCACAAGTAGATGATATTTTTTCATTTTTCAAAGCACAAACAAGGTAAAGAGAAAATAAACCCAATACTAACACAAACCCTAAACCACTTCTTGAACACAACCCTAACCCAACCAAACACAATTAACAGAGACCTTGAAGAGTTCAAGAAGGCATGAGAAGCATAGAGCTTCTTGCCAGGAAAGAAAAAGTTTTTTTTTTTTTAAATCCTTCCAAAACACAAAGATGTGTATTGTGCACAAGCAACCTACATATTTACACAGGTCATATACTATGCAGATCGCATATGTACACCTTCTATACAAAGGACAGGGCACACACACCTCTACAAACTTTCAAAAAAGAAAAAGGTTTGGACAACCAGCTGGGCAGGGAAGGTTGGTAGGCACCTGGAAGGTGACCAAAGACCCTAATTGACTCAGTAAACTTGGAAAACTCAAAAAGAAACTGAAAAAATCAAATCAAACCAAAATCTCCCACTAAGACCCTAGAGAGACTCCCCAGTGGAATCAACAATTCTGCTATGGGAAAAATCCCCCTAAATTGGGTCTAAGGAATAGACAGAGCGATAAATCCCTTAAAATACTAATCTACCCTTAATCTACCCAAAAACCATCTAAAATAAGTGATGAGGGAGAAAGGAAAGAAAGAGTTAATAAGTGCACCTTCATTCCTTGTGGTTGGTGTAGACCTCTTTCACTTGTTGTCACCTCCTAGATCACAGATCTCCTCCCAAAGTTGACCTGCAAGGGGTTAGGAATATATTGCAACAACACATACAATCTATAATGATCACTTTAAAATTCTAAACATAGATATAAATGTTCAAATTAACAAAAACATGTAAACATGGGTTTTGGGACAAGGATAAACTCTTTTATTCAATTTCAAGATAAAAAGGGTTACAACCTTTGCTAGTAGCCTCTTCACAAACCAAGTTCAGGCTCCTCTGTCATGGCTCCAAGTGCATAAATCCCACATTAGCTTCTCACAACCAACATATCACGAAGGGAAGGAGAAAGGGTTGCATAAGGAGAAAGGCTTGAGAGGAAGGTTGAGGCTAAAACTCAGAATGAGATGTGTTGTGGGTGGGAAATCCCTCCTATGTACTAGCACTAAGTGTTTTTATCATGCATGCAGAAATGACCTAAAGATTCTTAATTCTTACCATCATCCCATGCCTAAACCACCACCACTCATATGTAAATACAAGGCTCAAGAGATTAAGTCGACGTACCTTATTTTTCGCGTTTGATGTTGATCCCTTTTCACACTTGGTCATTCTTTGACTGCAACTCTCCTCCCAATGTTGACCTACATTCACAAAAGAAAAATGAAGAACTCCACATGCATTTGATCTATGAACTAATGGGCTAGATATTTAATCAATCATACAATCAATATTCAAATAATGACAATATCATATGAAGACGGGAAAAGCAATTCTTTTATTAACTTCACAATGATACCTTACAATGATAAAGTCAGCTATTGCTCCTCGATCCTAGTCCTGGGCTCTTCTTCCACTGTCTTCCAACTGCTTTTCTCTATACTTCTCTTTGCACAAGGATGGATAAAGGTTGGGACAAAAGGAATGCTCAATCAGGTATAGTTTCTTTACTATGATTTTCCTCTTTTCAAATGGGACCCTTACCCCTTCTTTTATAGGCTAGAAGGAGATAGGTATTTGGTCGAATGACCGGCCATGCATGGCCGAAAGGTTTAGTTAACTTAACCAAAGTTGTGTGTTCCATCAACAAATTTCCTTTTTTCGTGCTTCTGTAGGTCCATGTGGGCTGTAGTGGGTCAGCTAGCATGGACACTGTAGATACACGTGGATTGTAGTGGAGTAGGGTGTGCGGGCCTTTAAAAATGGAGTTTTTTAGAAGAGTTGTTCAATAATGGCTTGGAAAAGAAGGAATATGAGATGGCATGATGCCAGGTAAGCATGTTTGGTGCAAATTAGGGTTATAATAGATGCCCCCTAATGTGTGAGGTTAGAAGAGCATCTGATGGCCGGAATACATTACCAATATTTATCAACGTACCAAAACAGTGAGCCTAAGGACCAGAAATCGGGAGGTGCCATCTGCAAAATAACAATTGTCTCACCGAGGCGGGCATACCCATGCTCGGGATGAAATAAAATCATGGATACCAATCAAATACACTGTAGATCCATGTCACATAACTATATAAAGTGTAGCTGCGAGCAATACACAATGGATCTACATCTCAAAATAAAAAAGATATACATGTATAGTATCCATATTCTAGAAGTTGATAAGGCCTGATGCTTAGAGATGAGGTCTTCAGAGCTCAAGAAACAACTTCAAAATCTTCAAAACTCAGGTAGGAGTGTAATATGAGTGTACGACTTCACTACCCAGAGGTCTTCGACGGCTCGTCGGTCATGGACTAGAGAATCTTGATGATCAGACTAGAGGCTTCATTTATTTCGGACAAAGACTTGATTGGAATTTCGGGATGGTCGAGTATGAGGGCAAGAGACAAACTGCAAAGGGGCCAACTCAGGCTTGGAAAAACTTCCCTTAGACAATAGCACTACAAATGATGAGACTTGGGCAACATGGAATTAACATAAGTTCACGAGGCAGGAAGCAATGCAAACTCTCCATGTGTCTAGAAGAATAACCAAATGGAGGAGGACACAACTCAATGTAGTGGGAACAGCTTCCTAAGGTCATATTAAATTCCAGGGCTTGATGAACAAACGAAAGGATGTGCTTTATCCAAGGGTGACTCATTGTGATGCCAATACAAAGAAAATACTTTTCCCTTCCTCTTTTTGGGGTATATTTGATTTTTTTTTTATTCTTCAATAGTTTTGGAAAGCTTGAAAAAGAATAAAATAATGCTATGTTACAAAGGAGGATCGAGTGTTGCAAACATACTAGTTCCAAGCGCATGAAACACAAGGATGCTCAAGGAAAAGGGAGATATGCAGGAAAAGGACACTCGGGAAAAATCCTCCAGGGGCCAACGATGTCAAGACACAAAGGTAACGTGTTACAAGGCTTGTGTATAAGGCATGCTTCAAATGGTTCAGTTGAGAGCAACATGGAGCTAGCATTAGGCCAAAGACGCAGGTATGCAAACGCGGTTAACAAAACACACAATGGTAACGTCCTTCGATGTAATTTTAACGAGCCCAAAGAAGGTGAGCTCGACAATTTTTCATATTTAAAGAGTCTGAAAAAACTTAAAAGGAGAGTCTGATGGGGTACCTTTTTCGAAGGTAGTCTAGTCGGTTTGAAAAAGGGGTAAACTAGCATCGACAAGATGTCTATTCAAAACCATTTTAACATGATGAAGACAAGATCACTCGACAATTTTTTCATTTTAAAGGAGTATGAAAAAAACTTAATTATGGACTCCGTCAGGAATGTTCTTCTGGACCATTTTAACGAGTGTGAAAGAATAAGGTCACTCGACGATCTTTTCAATTTTAGGGAGTCTGAAAAGAGCTTAACTATGGACTCCGTGGGGGTTCATTTTTCATAAATTTAGTCCCTCGGGCTCGAAAAAGGGTTAAAATTATACCTGAGGGTACTCTTCTAGAGATCATAGGCTTCTAGAGTATACCTTTGTTCATACAGTTGACCATCCAGACCGAAAAAGGGGTAAACTATCACCGGATAGATGTGACTTCAAATTTCAATTTAATGAGCGTGAAAGATCACAAGATCGCTTGGCAATCTTTTCATGTTTAGAAGGTCTGAAAAGGGCTTAAAAAAAGACCTGTGGGGGCTACGACTCATGTATGAAACTAGGTCAGGTAGAGCCTGCTGCTAGGCTCAGACGAAGAGTCTCTTCGAAAGTCAACTTGGAAAGTCTCCCAAAAGGGAAGAAAACACAAACCACGGTGTAAGTCCTCCCTCGGTATAGAAACCGTAGTCATGGCTTCAAGGATAGCCTCATCTGAAGGCAATTCAAAATCTGAGAAATCACGCAAACGAGGGTCGATAGTCCCAAAGGGTGAAGTAAGCTGACCATACTCCATTTGACGATGGAGGTTATGGCCAGGACTAGCAGAGTCTATCAGTGAAGAATCACAAACACAAGGACTTGAGGCTCTACAAACAACGAGATCAGACTTAGAAGGATACTCAAGCCTACTTGGACCAAGAGGGGGAAACAAGGGCTCCCGTACCCCCATTGGATAAATCAATGGATCAATTGCTGAGACTAAGTCTCGAGAAGGCCAACATGATTTCATAGGTTCCTGCTCAGAAGCAATTGAACATCGAGGATAAGATGCCACATAATTAACCCGTGGCGGGGTAGAGTCTACACGAACGCTAGGAACATATAAAGGGGTAGTCTGAAATAATGTCGAATTAGGATGGTGATTATCATATGCCAGTTGGTCGATAGTGACAATGCTTCCATTGTGAGGAAAATGCATCACCCGGAAGAGTGTAGACACCACAACATTAATAGCATATACATAATCACGCCTGAGAAGCATATTGAAATCTAACAGGCCTTGCACCACTATAACATCAATAAGGACAGTCTCCGCACCTAAAGATATAGGTAACTAAGGAAGAACCCCCAAATATTCACTAGGACGTCTATCAAAAGAAAATAACTCATGTGAAGAAGACACAAGCTTGGGATATCCCAAGACTTTCCTAACCGAGGAGGATAAAATACTTGTAGAAGCTCCTTCATCCAAAATACATCGATAAATGTTTATTGCATTAACTTCAACCTTTATTTGAAAATGTGCATAAGAAGGATGACGAGGCTCAAAAATATTATTCCAATCAAAGGAAACCATCCTAGGGCTTGGAGGGGGTGTACTCGGAATGAGTGGAATGCCCCTTTGTTCTAAAAGTACTGAACTAGAAATGCTAAAAACATAGTTGGTAGACACTTCACTCCCCAAGAGAGGAGTGGGATCAGCCGATGACTGCATCGGTGTGACCACTTTCTCAACCAATGGTTGCATAGGCTGAGAGACTACATGGTCTAAAGGCAGCTCACCCCTCAAAAGAGGAGTGGGATCAGTCGATGACTGTATCAGCATGACCCCTTTCATAACCAATGGTTGAGTAGGCTGCAAGACTACATAGTCTAAAGGTACCTCACCCCCCAAAAGAGGAGTGGGATCAGTCGATGACTGCATCGACATGACCACTTTCGCAACCAATGGTTGAATAGGCTATGAGAATACATGGTCTAAAGGTACCTCAACCCCCAGAAGAGGAGTGGGATCAGCTGATGACTACATCGACATGGCCACTTTCGCAACCAATGGTTGAATAGGCTACAATAATACATGGTCTAAAGGTACCTCACCNAGAAGTGTCAAGAGCATTTGGGACATTTGGAATGGTACCCAACCAAACCGGTAATCCCACATTCAACCCAGGAATGTACAAAGTGACCATCAAAGGGACACCAACATTTCCGAAGAAGGGAAAAGCACAATAATCCCCTTGCGAAGGGGTTCCTTGGTTGGTATGGTTGGGAAAACTAGCCATGAATATCCTATGCACAGGTTCTCCCCTTGTGGGATCATTCAAGTCCGTAAAAGTCTCATGCAATGACTCTGGCAAACCAGTGGTATCAAAACAACGCCTATAAAGAGGCGGCTCCACGTTTCTAAGAGGAAGACCAAAAAGTCCTCACGACCGCCAGAGTGGGCGGTCTACCACCTTAGGTCAAAGACCCAAAGCCACGGATAACTAACTCACTATGGAAAACTAGGGAGCACAGAGCACACACTAAAAGTTCCTAAAGGCATATCAAGCAAACGACTAACTAGTTGGGAGAACAGTTACAACAACCAACACTAGAGAAACTTACCAGTGCAAGTGTAACTCGAACATGGAAGCACCCTCCGAGTATACTCTGCAAAGCGTGGCCCGATGTCTATCCTAGGTACTGTGGTATACCCCCGCAGTCACCTGTGTATGTCTCTAAAAGATATAGGCAACTAGGTTGCCAGCACGCGAACAGTCACCAGGCGAGTACAGTTGAAAGTCGGGTAGACCACAATGAGCAGGGTATCGAGCC